>JASANG010002950.1:0-157906 GCA_030248215.1 Enoplolaimus lenunculus | reverse complement strand
TATAAGGTAGGTTACCCTGGATCGAAAGTCCTTGCCACCCATCCTTGGCGGGTACTCCTTATGGTGTGATCGAGATTGGCTACTAGGTCTAGTTATGCTACTCCGCCCGATCACGTCCGGGATGGGATTCCCATCTCGGGCTCGCAGTGTATACACCATCTGAATACCAATGGTTATCGCTACCGGATCGTTGAGTAAAATGTCGCCTACAATTCTGTTTGGTAAAAGTTCCTCGCCGGCTGCAAGCCGGCGAACGCCGTTGTAACACAGATTATCCCGAAAAAGATTTGGGGCTAGGAGACTCTTATCCTCGCGCATTCCTGCCCCCAGGTAAAATTTCTGACCACCGTGGCAAAATTGCATTGACCATCCGGTGAGCAGGAAAAATTCGAAGTGCGGGGAAAAATAAATTCTTGGTAAAAAGGAGTTGGTCAAAAAGGAAAAAGAAAAATTGGGAACCCGCACCGCCCAGTTCTAGGGCTGTAGAAATTTTTACTATACGCAATAATCATTCAATACTCAGCACTCAAAAAATCACCCGGGAAAAAGAAAAAGGAAAAAGGAAAAAGAAAAATATCCACCTCCGGTCCGGACACGATAACAAATTCCGACCCGGACTGGCTCGGTAGCGACCCGCGCAAGACTGGGTCCGAAATAACAGAAATATTCCCGTCCTGCGGGAATCCAACAAAAACAATGGTACCAATTCGGTAAAACAATAATCTCAGAGTCAGTACTGAAACAGAATTTCCAAACAACTCAAAAATCATAGGGGCTAGCATCCCTTATCAAATCGGACACCTATAGTTTATTATAAAGTTATAACTCAGTGATACATTATGCATTATTCAATATATCTATGTCATGTTTAAACATTGAGCCATACCTAATGTTCCTAGGTTTCTACCTACAGACTTGACCAAAACATGGCTCTTTACCTGTTCCGCCTCTCGCCGTAGCGTGGTTTCCCAAGCTGCTACTTCGTCCCGAGCCGGGGGACTTGCCGCCCACCGGCCCCCTTCCGGTGTCGCCGGACGAAACTCTTCCGCGAGCGGATTTAATCGAGCTAACGTTCTAGGTGACACGGGAATGGTTTCCGATGTTGAAGACGCGGATTTCGTTGGGGGAGGAGTTCGCGGCGGACTGTCTCGAGTACTTTGGTCCATGTTTGAGCCAAGTCCGATAGTTTTGTTTCCAGAATAACAACTTGGATGGTATCAAGGTTTTGTTGTCGCTAGCGAATAAATTGCATCAGCCAAATGAGCACCGCTTTTAGATATGCATTAGACTAGTTTATATTTAGATTGACCTGAATGCAATTGGGTTAAAACCCCGGTTGAGTCGAGCTAGACTCAACCGGAGTCTAACCCAACTCAGAATCGCGTTCGCGAATAGCTTTCCGTCTAAATGCACTCATCGAGAAATTTCAATCAGAAAAACGCGTACAGCCACCCGTACCGGAGTAGCCCGTACGGCGCTTGTACCGGCCACCCCGGTACGAGCGCTAGTTTTCACCAAAAAGAAAACACCAACCGCAAATTCATCCGAAACCAAATCAACTTTCACACCCAACAGCCAACCAAAACTAGGTTATTTGGTGAAAATTAAACATTCCGTTATCGGAATTTTCGAGTTCAAAAGCAAAAACCATATTACAAAAGCATAGCAGATAGAACGTTGTTGCATAACTCAACGCCATTCGTCAGAAAAACTGAAGCCAGCGAACTCAACACAACCAAAAAAAAAACCCCTAGCTAGCTAACTTTATTCAACATAAATATAAATTTTCGTACTTTCAACCTGCACATCCAAAAATTTCGACGAAAACCACGTAAAATCCTGCAAAACTAGTTAAATAGAATCGCAACTACTCAAATTTATCCTGCTTTCGGCTCTTCAAAGAACTAGAAATCCGCCAAAACACCTTTGACCGCCAAATTTGAACTCAATATTTCAAATATTTGCAAAACAAATTCTAAGTGAGTTCAAACAACAAAGCACAAGCGCCCATGAGTTCACAAAACAATATTAACGTGAACTCAATAACGTATAACATCTTACAGGTAAGTTTCAAAAATATAAACAACACACAGCACATACTTTACCCCAAAATTCGAAATTTCAAAAATTCCAGTTTCGATATAACTCGTAAGAGACTACACAAGCCGGCAAAAGACAGAAAAGACCGCCCCGGGCTCAAAAACACTCAAATCAAGTTCAACTCAACCTTTTCCGCTAGTTTTACTCACCTGCGCTCTCCCTTCAGACCTCTAGATCTTCAATTTGAAACCACCAAATCTCACGCCTACGGAGTACTACACCCAGGGGTCACACACTTGGATCCCCCAGGTGAATACCCCGCTACGGCTCCAAAAACATTTCCACCGGTGGTTTTCCAACCCGACACGCTCAAATTTCGTGTCTCTCGGGTTTCCCCAGAAAATTTCAACTCAGCGGAGTCACGGATCCAGTGGTATCCCTACATCCCCCCTTCTTTGTGCTTGATGCCCTCATCAAGAGGTTGCTAGGCAACACCGCAAAGCGCCAAAAAGGGTACCGGGGACACCACAGATACGTGAACTCCGCAGAGAGAGCACAGCGCGTTTCTCATCCAGGGTGAGCCTTTTCTCGGCAACATTTCTCTGTTTTCCGGCCCGCCCTCCTAACTTCTCTCGTTTTCCCGGCCCGCCTCCTAACCGACTAAGCCAAACTTGATTTTTACATAGAAAACTGCCGTTTTGAAAAATTCATGAAATTAATGCGTCATCCATTTTATCGTGTGCCCGCCGTGTGGAAAATTGACGCAACCATTTCCAAGTACGGTTTTGAAAAACGCTTCAAAAAGGAAATTGAATTTCAAAACTGTTTCAATTTCCCACAGCTATCGATTTTTTAAACTCAAGTAGTTAATTGATAACATTATTTGATCTTCAATTTACCACTAGCGATTTTTTAAACAAGGGCAATGGGAAATTGCGCCATTTTCCAAATTCAATTTCCGCTTTGCCTTGACACTGCAATTACCAAAGTGGAAATTGAAAGAGAAGCATAACGTTTGCCAATTTAACGATATTGTCCCTGTTATCGAAAATTGAATTTACAGTTTACAATTTCAGTTGTGATATTGTCCCCAAAAAGGTTGAAATTTTGCAACTCAAAGTTCAAATTGAAGGTCAGAATGACAGTTTCTAGAAATGATGTTTGATGGGCCACCCAAGTCGCAAGGTTGAAATTGTGCGATTGAAATTGAAAGTAGGAACTGAATGTGATGGGCCTCCTAAGTTGAAATTTTGGAGAGTTTCTAGAAATGTTTTATGGGCCGCCCAAGTCGCAAGGTTGAAATTGTGCGACTGAAATTGAAAGTAGAAATTGAATGTGATGGGCCTCCTAAGTTGAAATTTGGACCCCCTTATCACACCCTCTTATTCGAATAGTTACAATAATAAAATCATTAATATTGTACCCTATCCATTTACGGACTCTAATTAAAGAAATGAAGACGTATTGACTTATAGACTCCAAAATCAGACTATTTTCTCCTCTTTTATTTGGGTCAGTACAGTACATAGGTTTTATTCACTGTCATTAGCATGTGCATACTTGATATATTGAATTAATTCAGTAAAAAAACTTGGACAAAAACAATGCTAATGTAAACGTGTAAAATAGCATAAATTACGAATTTAAATACAAAAATCAGAAATGTTATTTATTTCGATCTGGTTGAAGTGTTAGGCATATGGGGCAAACTGAAAATACACCGAACTTTTTAAGATTTCAATGTAAACTGTTTCTTGTAGAGCTGGTAACCAAAATGACACGCTATTATAACGAAGGTTAAAATTCAAATTTAAAATAACAAACAGTTCATACTGTATATGCTGCCGTACTTAACGCATACAGGTTCATTTTTCTTTAATACAGTACACAATGAACCAAAGCGACGCATTAACCGTACAACAGGAATAAACGAAAAGTGCTGCATTGCCGTACAACAGCTAATGCCGTATTACTAACGCTAAATAAAGCGTTCAACATTACGTATGCAATATTTACCCCATTCAAAATCGAATATTTAGAATAAATTCAGTTGTAAACTGCACGCATCTCTGGCTCATGGCTATGTCAAATCATCACATATACATAAACATGAATATGCAGATAGAAAGAAAATATAAACGTATAATACATTTTAACAGGTATATTAAACCGTTGAAATTGGAGGTCAAAGGTCATGTACCTACCGCAGTGTTTCCGCTTTTATGATTTTTTCAATTTCCCACTGCCCTGCTGATTTTTAACTACCGTGAGGGAAATTGAAACTGAAATTTGGGTGCCCATTTCCCACTGCAGTTTTGGTGACTTTTCAATTTCCTTTTCGACAGCAAATTTAGCTTATCAATTTCCTATTTAAGTTTTAAAAATGTCTCAATTTCCTACTGCTGTCCTATTTAAATTCCCTATTGGGAAATCGACACTCAAAATATCATTTCAATTTACTAGTACGGTTTGTAAATTGTCTCAATTTCCCACTAGACCAATTTTTTCAAATTAAATTTCCTTCCTGACGCGTTTTTCAAAACCGTACTTGGAAATGGTTGCGTTAATTTTCCACACGGCGGGCACACGATAAAATGGATGACGCATAAGACTTTGTCTTGATTTTGTTGGTCCAACAAAAACACTCCCCCCATTTATCTTTTTTAGAATAACTCAGATGCCAAATATTTTTTTAGTTATTAATTATTATATTTTATAAATTTGTTTATTTCTTAGTTTTTTTTTTTTAATGTTAATTTCCAGTTTTTTATTACTTCACAAATAAAATAATATAATTCATTCTAAAATTAAAAAATTTTATGGAACTTCTCCTTTTTTTCTTTATATTTCTTTAAAATCCCAACAATATCTAACCACCCCTAATTCACCTCAATGAAAATGAAGAACTTTTTTAATCTTTTTTGATTTTTTTTTCCTTTTTCGTTTTTTTTCTTTTCTTTTTTTTCCTTTAAAGAAATAAATTCAACCCAATACTACTTTTACCTTTTATTAACAAAGAAAAAAAAAATTTAAAAAAATGTGGGAGGATTTTTCTTGCGCCCCCGCCTCCCCGCGGCCCTGTAGAGAAAGAGGAGTTTTTTATTATATTTTTTTTTTTTTTGTAGGCATAATCGTAAGAAACTACTTTATCGATCGTCAAGCCTTCCGATTTTCTTTTACCTCCCCTACCGACCTAAAAAAAACCCCGGGCCAGAGGACGATACCAAAACTTGTAGGCTTGAGAAAAATTGATAATCCATTACATAAACATTTTCTATCAGATACTCCTTAGCAGACGATGGTAAGGATAGTTTTTATTTTTTCTTCGTCGTAGAAAACAAAAAGATATTATAAAAAATAATTTTTCCCCTTTTATAAAAGAAGGTAAAAAAACCTTCAGAGGAGGTCCCCCGCACCTTTTTTATTTACTGGTGAGAGATGACACACATACACAAAAATATAAAAAAAAACCCGTTTTTTTAAGGCGTGGGAAAACTGACCCTGAGGTTGGAAGAATCATCGCTGCTTGAATTGGCTGACGAAGAATCAGAAGAACTCGAAGACAAATGACTTGTAGCAGCTGTCTGCCGTTTTCCGCCTCGTTTGCCTTTTGATTTTTTTGAGTTGGCTGAAAACAAGCAAAGAAAAAGCGTCAACTTACTCTGTTAATTACAATCTTGCTCAAAACCGGTCCATCTTTCACCTATATACGTAGGCTTTAACTCCTAGCGTTACCTTAATTGACATAAAGCGCTTCATAAATTCTTATTTAGTGTCAACTAACTTTAAAACAGTACTAAGCAAACTTTTCTCCAAATCGTTGGCATCAAAATTGCTCGTAAAGAACGATACAAACATAATATTCTCATTTGGTGTAGAATAGTGTCTAAAGGAAGGCATAAAACCATACTTTGCAGATACACGTTGCGTGTGAATAGGCCGTAAACCAAAACATTGACCCCTGAACACTTGAATTGAATAACCTGTTTGTTTCTTTTGTGGCAATTGTCCATCAACAGCGTTCAGTTGTCGCTCCAACTCAGCCCTTTCACCTTCGTTAGTATGTGTAGTTTTGCTACCTAAATTTATAGTCTGTTCCGTTTTAAATTCAGCAACCAAAACAAGATAAATAATGGCTTGGTTTCCGAAACCATACTTAAGTACGACTTAGTACTAAGTACGTGGTAAGTAATTACTTAACGATATTGTCGTTTTTAAAAGCGTATTTTATTTATGTAAATACTTAAGTCGCTGACTAAACTTAAACAGATTACAAATTTACCATTCAGTCAAACTAACCTTAGTCTAATTGAAAGTGTAGACTCACGGCGCCTTCTTAATATAAAACAAAACTGTTATTTTCTTGTTAAGACAAAGGCTAACATTTGGCGTTTGATTTTGCTTGAAATTTAAGTCTTAAGACCGAGCTTCAACCGGAGTCACGCTTAACTCAATTATCTTTAATGTTGAACTGTTTTACTTTACAGCAAATTGAGAATATCGGAGCCAGATCCGGATCTCGATTTTTTTGTCGGAGCCGGATATTCGCTTGTACCCTGCTGTTTACAGTGGTGACACTACCAACGAAACATTTATGACTTGCCTAACTTAAGGTTTGAAAAGCCGTTTTTATCGCTTTGGAATTTAAAACGTTCTTAAATTTGAAATGCATTTTCAGAATTCCAAACGATTTGAATTTCAGTACCTGGTGGTTTGGCAACAAGTTTTCGCAAACTCGACGAAACATAAGCTCGTAATTCGCGGAGTGTTTTCGCCTTTAGCGTTCCAAAATCAACTTCGGTATTATCAATATCTGTATCTTCTGTTGGAGGTTCACGGGCGTGAATAATCTGCACAATGCGTGCCAGGTTATCGCCTAAAACATACAACGACAGTTACATCATTATCCTTATTTCAAATTGGATGACCAACAATTGTAGTTTCACTTTTGTTTGATTATGTAAATAATAGTAACAAACACTCGTTAATACATACCTGAAAAAATTGTATACATGCAAAACGACTTCAAATTAAATATAGTTTTTCCCTGTAACGTTCATAATATTACATTAGCATTTCATAATTAAACTTACAAAAACGAAAATTACATAAGTAAGCAAAAAAACAAAACGACAAAAAATTCTAAGCATCAGTGCTTACCAGTGACATCGACCGCAAACATAGTTCGAAAAACATAATAAATTTACAAAAAATAACCCCACAAAAACATATACTACAAAATTACCTGGTAATTTGTTAATGTCAAGTGTCAGCTGACGTTTCTCTTCATACGTCATTTCAACTGAATTTAATTCGTCGCCGCTATCGAACCAATAACCACCTTTGTTGCATCGAGATCTGAAACAAAAGATATAACTTTAAACGTAAAACGCAGCTCTCAAAAATCTTTAATCTTAAGAATGCTTGTAACCGCGCTCTTAAATGTGTGTAGCACGTATGACCAACCAACAATAGCTTTTGAAACAATACATCTACTGCATACAGTGAACTAAACATTTACACGTTAACACTTAACAGCTGTTTTACTGTTTTCGTTTTAAGATAAAACGGAAACTTTTGAACACAGAAGATGACGCTAACTGAGCCGTTCGAGTTGCGTAATCTACCACAATATGAAGCTAGTAATAGGCGCAACGCACATCAGAAAATAATAGCCGCAGTTTCAGCGAGCAGCAAATTATATATTTCTCTATCATATCAACCTAAATATAAAGAAGTTATCACCTAAGACGCGCCGCTCAAAAAACCTTGCAAAGCTTTAGTTGTGCAAAAACACCTAAGCTACTTTGAACATAGCAATCTCGGCTCTAAAAATGATTCAGACAAAGAAACTATAAAATTCAATCCACGCTCTTCTCCTCTGCGACTTACCTAGGTAACGCTGCACTTTTCCGTTTGCGATCTACTCTATGAGCCAACGCAGTCTCTTTATTCGCATCCAATATAGCATCTAGAATGCTATTTGCTGCTGTAATGCCGTTTTGCGCTCTTTCGTGTTCTTTATGTTTTTGTTGCACTTGTTGCTGTTGCAACTGTTGTTGTAATTGTAATCGTTGTTGATGTTGTTGTTGTTGTTGTTGTTGTTGTTGTTGTTGTTGTTGCTGCTGCTGTTGTTGTTGTTGTTGTAACTGAAGCTGTTGCAATCTCATCATGGGCGTAACAATTGGTTGTGAATAAATTTTATCCAATTCAGACTCAAATGCATTACGAGCAGAGCTTGCACCAGAAGAATTGCTGCTGGTTGAACGAAGTAAATTTGAAGAAATGTTGGGCATCTGTTAAACCAACAGAATAATATGAACATGAATACGGTTCGAGAAAGGGTCTCATATTTATATATTCACAGATGTATATAATTTGTGCGCATGTCAACTTTATGTTATGTTTCAAGTTTGCTTAGTAACGATGCATTAGCTGGTTTCCCGTCCCAGATACGTCATTCAAGCTGAACACTGATGTAAACCAACTCAGGACATTATTCGGAATATGGGCTTGAACTGTTAGGTCGATTTATGTTAGATCCGCAACATCAAAATCCAAGAAATTCAATGCAACGCTTTAGCAGATAATAATTAATACATACATACATACATGAAGCTGTATGTAGGTGGTCCCCTAATGTCTCATAGCTAACAATAAACTAAAATGTACAATAAAATCAAATTCCGAACGGTTGTCTTGATTGCTTACAACTCTATATATGCAAAGCTTCTTGGTCGATATCGTAAAAAGGTTAAAGATACAAATAATTATTTTAAGAAATGAATAATTTACCCCGATGGCAGATGGCACATGTGTGTATTCTGGTGCTCCGATCAAAATACTTTCGCTAGCAGTTGTAGGATGACTGCGAATATTAATATTTGCAGGTTTACGCTTCCGACCGCGCCTTATACGCGGTGCGGATGGTCCTGGTGATACCATAGAGCGTGTATTAGACTTCCAGCCATACTTTAGCGACAACAGCTCATTCAATTTTTCATTGACTTCAAAGAGCTAAAATATGAATGCTCCAACTACTGACGAAAACAAATACTACAAAAGAATACACATAAAATATGTCAATACCAATTGCTCATTGAAAATCTTGTATACTCATTACACGTTTTTCAGGCCTAAATGCTTTTATTAGTTTATATATATTTGACATGTTTTAATAACACCAACGGCAAACGTGTTAACTCACTCTATCTTCCAGTTTATCTAAATGTCGATCGATTTCTTCCTGAGTCGTCGGCAGAAAACCTTCATCTTCAAACAATACTTTGGATGAGATCGGCTTTAATTTTCGTTTAGTTCCGCTACCTCCAGTCAGCTTTGAATTCGTCTTATTGGTCGCTTCTGCGTTGTTACCTTGAACTTCTGTCTGAGCGTCACATAACAATCCAACAGTTGCTAAGTTTGAAGCTTGAGCTACTAACATCTGCAAAAGTCCTTGACAACACAACTCAATTGCACTGTCAGTTTCAGTCAACGGGAATACATTAGATACGGTTTTATTATTGCCAGTATCCATACAATCCATTATCAACTCTTCATTTTCGTTGTCATCACAAAACCACGACTTGACGACCATTAAATCTTGCGATATATCATCACTAACATCAACTAAATCCATTCACACAGAATCTACTTATAATGATTGCTTACTGATATATTATTGACACCCTTAAATATTACGAATTGCTCTCCTTAAAAATAAGAAATCAGAGAACATAATTTTTGTGGAAATTTTGGCGTATCCGTTCGTACTCAGCTCAAGTAGAAACACCACGGCGTATATTCCAATAGAAATTTTTTCCGTTTGTCTGCAGTAAACAATCCCCAGCCAACTGGATCTGAGCAAAAACAAGCCTGTCAGTCAAGGTTAGAACTGAGGGACAGCAGACCTTTCTACTAAGCAGCTGGAAAAGCGGGCTAGAGCGGGTATCGAACTCTCAACTTACAGATCATTAAGCGAGCACTCTACCACTGCGCCACGTAGCCCGCCTTTCCAACTGCATTTTTCGTCGACTATCTGTCGACCGTATGCTGCCAGCTAGCATACATACAGTGCACTGCACTGTATTGCATGTGCACATTATATTGCATGTGCACATAACGGACAAGCATGTCTCACATGCTTACATGCCCTTATTTTCAACAAGGTCGTCCCTTGACCGTCCATCCTATGTTCGACTGGATACCGTGTTCCTAACGCGGCAGTTTACCCTTGCGCTCACGGCGTGGTCCCCATGTCAGTCTAAATAGGAACCGGGACATCAAACCTTTTAATAAGCAGCTGGAAAAGCGGGCCTCCGGTGCGGCAGGGATCGAACTTCAGCCTATGGATCCTTAAGCGAATACTCTACCACTGCGCCACGCAGCCTGCCTCTCCAACTGCGTTTTTCGTCGACTATATGTGTCGACCGTACACAACAATGTGCATTGCATTTATTGCATATGCACCAGGACAAGCATGTCTCACATGCTTACATGCCCTTCCTATTTTCGACTGGATACCGTGTTCATAGCGCGGCAGTTTACCATTGCGCTCAGGCGTAGCCCCCATGTCAGTCAAGGTTGGAACTGAGGGACAGCAGACCTTTCTACTAAGCAGCTGGAAAAGCGGGCTAGAGCGGGGAGAGTATATGCGGTGTAGCTTGTGTATGTGCAGAGTGTGTAATGTTAAGACACATACATACTCGAGCACATATACCACCAGAGGAAATTAGGATATCGGCCGCGTGGTGTAATGGGTAGCGCGCTTGACTCGCGAGCGAGAGGTCCGAGGTTCGATTCCCGGCGTGGCCATATCTTTCGGAGAAATTTAGGAGAAAAATGAAATATATTCGCGGTACTTCGGAAAAAGGAGTCGTCCCGACCGTGCAGTTCTGACATGGAGGTCCCACCGAGGCGGGCGCTGTAAATTGCAGGCCCATGGATTCGGATAGTTTGGATTCGCGGTCCGGGGCGACCGCCTAAAGAAGGGGGAATGTGAGTATATGCGGTGTAGCTTGTGTATGTGCAGAGTGTGTAATGTTAAGACACATACATACTCGTGCACATATACCACCAGAGGAAATTAGGATATCGGCCGCGTGGTGTAATGGGTAGCGCGCTTGACTCGCGAGCGAGAGGTCCGAGGTTCGATTCCCGGCGTGGCCATATCTTTCGGAGAAATTTAGGAGAAAAATCAAATATATTCGCGGTACTTCGGAAAAAGGAGTCGTCCCGACCGTGCAGTTCTGACATGGAGGTCCCACCGAGGCGGGCGCTGTAAATTGCAGGCCCATGGATTCGGATAGTTTGGATTCGCGGTCCGGGGCGACCGCCTAAAGAAGGGGGAATGTGAGTATATGCGGTGTAGCTTGTGTATGTGCAGAGTGTGTAATGTTAAGACACATACATACTCGTGCACATATACCACCAGAGTAAATTAGGATTTCGGCCGCGTGGTGTAATGGGTAGCGCGCTTGACTCGCGAGCGAGAGGTCCGAGGTTCGATTCCAGGCGTGGCCATATCTTTCGGAGAAATTTAGGAGAAAAATCAAATATATTCGCGGTACTTCGGAAAAAGGAGTCGTCCCGACCGTGCAGTTCTGACATGGAGGTCCCACCGAGGCGGGCGCTGTAAATTGCAGGCCCATGGATTCGGATAGTTTGGATTCGCGGTCCGGGGCGACCGCCTAAAGAACCTTGTGTATGTGCATAGTGTGTAATGTTAAGACACATACATACTCGTGCATATTTACCAACAGAGGAAATTAGGATATCGGCCGCGTGGTGTAATGGGTAGCGCGCTTGACTCGCGAGCGAGAGGTTCGATTCCCGGCGTGGCCATATCTTTCGGAGAAATTTAGGAGAAAAATCAAATATATTCGCGGTACTTCGGAAAAAGGAGTCGTCCCGACCGTGCAGTTCTGACATGGAGGTCCCACCGAGGCGGGCGCTGTAAATTGCAGGCCCATGGATTCGGATAGTTTGGATTCGCGGTCCGGGGCGACCGCCTAAAGAAACTTGTGTATGTGCATAGTGTGTAATGTTAAGACACATACATACTCGTGCACATTTACCAACAGAGGAAATTAGGATATCGGCCGCGTGGTGTAATGGGTAGCGCGCTTGACTCGCGAGCGAGAGGTTCGAGGTTGGATTCCCGGCGTGGCCATATCTTTCGGAGAAATTTAGGAGAAAAATGAAATATATTCGCGGTACTTCGGAAAAAGGGGTCGTCCTGACCGTGCAGATCTGACATGGTTTCTACTAAGCAGCTGCAAAAGTGGGCTAGAGCGGGGATCGAACTCTCAGAATACAGATACTTAAGCGAGCACTCTACCACTGCGCCACGTAGCCCGCCTTTCCAACTGCATTTTTCGTCGACTATCTGTCGACCGTATGTTGTCAGCTAGCATACATACAGCGCACTGCACTATATTCCATGTGCACATTATATTGCATGTGCACATAACGGACAAGCATGTCTCACATGCTTACAAAGTAGGGAACGATCGGATCCAAAATTTTGCATTTACCGAATAGAAATCCGGATCCGGATCTTACAATTCAGATCCGGCGCGGATCCGGATCCGAATCTTACTAGCTGGATAATTTTTCAATACATAACGTATATAAAATAGAAAAAGTTTAACTGATTCTTTCGCAAAATTAGTCAACAAAACTTACAGCAACTAAAAAAGAAGTCTTTAAAATTTTTATGTTTGTTCTTCTTCCGCAACAACACTAGTCTCCATGTGGATGTCATTAACCTGACATTCCAACAAAGCGTTAATGCTCAGACTGTGCTTATTAGATTACGTAGGCATAGTTGAAATACATACACCAATTTTGGTATGTTTTTGTTTGTATATCAAATTTCGGATCCGGAGATCCGGTAGTTTATTTTACCGGATCCGGATCTTAAAAATTGCAGATGCGGCCCGGATCCGGATCTCAGATCCGGGCGATCCGTATTACAAAGCCAACATTTTCACGAAATTCTGTTTCCAGAAATCGCTCATTCGGCCAGGAGTGATAAAATCAAGGAACAATTCTTCGAAAATTTTTAAGTATTTATACTCAGCAACCTAGCTCACCCCGAGAAAAAATTAGGATTCCTCGAAGATACAAACTGCCCTATAAATTAGCGATACTAGCAGAGTAATAATGAGGACATTTATTAACAGAATAGTATTTCAGTTAACGTTACGGTGTCGAAATTCTTAATAAATTGGCAACCCCTGGAAATATCAACTTTCTTTTAAAAGGTAACTGATGGTTGTTATAAATAGTGCATGCTTCGTTAACCATTATTAACCTCATGACAGGTCAAAGCTACAAAGCTTTTGTAAAATCTCGATAAGTTGAATTCCGACCAAAGACTTGTTGCAGGAACTCAGCCATTCTGCAACTCGTTATTGTTGCCTGGTGGAAGTTATACTGTTCTTAGCATCTTGCACTGACTGTGCAAGTATATAGAGGAGCTGGTTCAGAAATGAGAACTGTGCAGACAACACTCATTTTTTAATTAATAGGCGAATATCGTCAAATATGTGAAGCACCAATCACCAGTTTGTAGTTCGAATAAGCGAATTACTGGATAGGTGCTACATGCATCTGACAATATAGGCCCTGGCCGATTTTGTATTCAATTCAACAGTTCACTTAAAACTTTTGCATCACAAATTTAACGACAGATTTAAATACAGATTTCTTCTTGCCATACTCGTCGTTACCGGAACCCTGTGCTATTATACAGATTCTAATAAAGGCTGCGCAGTGATATAAAAACATGGCTTGGAAATGACTTTTACAGAAATAACTGTGTTATAAGGCAAGGTTTTTGACTTTGAAACAAAAAATCGACCTTAGTTTATGACCAAAGCGATGTCTTTGCAAACCATCCAAAACGCTCCACCTAAAAATACTTGAAATATTCAAAGTATAAAAACTCAAATAGCAATTTTAATGGCAAGTAACTATTGTTTATGTAAGGAAATTAAAACTTGTGATAAAGACCGTCGGTTTAAGTCAAAACCACAACATTTAAGTATAATCTGGACGTATGTGACGACTGGACTTTGAAGTCATTCTTCAACCTTCTACCACCCAGTTAAATCGTTTTCAAAAGTTTACACAAGCTGTTATAAGTGCTACTAAATAAATATTGTTGCTAGCTTACTATTGCTAGCAGACATAATGAATCATCGGGAGAGAACACGCGTTCTGCGCGTTGAAATTAGCAAAGGTAAAAAGAAATCGGTAATAAGCTGAGCTCTTGTACAATATAAGCAACATTTACATTCAATGTGTTGTATTACAATAGAGAAAAAGCTAAACTTACCTCATTTTCGGGTGATTCGTGTGTTTTTGGCTACAATTATCCAGATGAAATCCTTCGAATAGTTTAAAACGCTGCAAGGCTGCGCATATTGGTTAGGAATCCTTTCGATGGTCTACGTAGAATGCATTGTCTTATAAATATTTGGTGCAGGCGTTAATCGAAGCGCATTCAGAAAATGTGTTATAATATTGTTTCAGTAAGGTTTCCTAGTTATTTTCCTTACGCAGCGGGGGAGACTAATAAACATCTACCTAATTTTTGACATAGCGTGAAATCCGTTCAAATCTGGAACGTTAAATGTGACTAGTCAAAATGTTGCAGCTGGCCGCAATTACGTATCAGTATTTGTAAAAGGTAATGATATGTGAAGGTTGAGGTTAAAGTTTGTAGCGTTTTATTTATTAACTTCATGTTTGATTTGCAGTTTAAACATGTAAAATAGCTACAGAAGTTTTACTTTGTTATGTATGACACTTTTTTCAACATTGAAAATGTTAAATACTAAATTGGTACCTTAATTTGAATGTGTTACGTAACTGTCGCCATTGACTCCTGCTTAGGTGGATTATTTTGGACCGTTTTATCTTATAATGAAGTATAACGTTTTTTAGTTTTCGTAAATATAGTTCATGTGGTTTAACGTGTTGTTTCAATCGTAATACTTCAGTATGTCTGTTGGAACTGAAGCAACCAGTGGTGGAACTGACGATAGCAACAAAACGAATACAACATCGTCTGCTGGCAACAAAGGTTTAACCAAGTTAAACTCGAACAGTGACGACCACTACAGCGACCTGGAAAGCGGTACTGCGGGCGAACGTGACAGTAGTGAGTCAGCATTTGGAAGTGCAACAAAGACAGCAAAAGGTGAGGTTGTGCGACCTGATTTGAAAGAACATCAAGATGCTATGAGTAGCAGTAGCGAAGATCCCGTAAGAATGGTTGACGTTAATGGCGAGAGCGCTGGTAACGTTGGTCAAAATGAGGTATTAACGTCTAGTAATTCTATAATGTTTAAATATCGATGTACTTTAAATATTTTGAGTTTATACGGCAGTAAGATGCGTTTGCATTATTTCGTAAAGGGATTTAACGTTTTACAAAATTGGGACAAAAGTCACAAGGGGGGTGTATCCTAGCCTCACCTGGATACGATTTGTGCATGCGTTCTCTGTTGCATTCAGAATCAGTTGACGTGCAATGTTCTACTATGCTGCGAAACACATCAATTGATTAGTGATTTTATCGTTTCCAGGATGAACCAAGTGAAATGAGTGATAATCGAGGAGGCAGTGATAATCCTCGAACAGCGGCAGCATCGAGTACGACAGAGAACAACGTTGTCGACCAGTTATTGCACAACGATTGCTCTGCTTCAAATCAAGCGGTTTCGCAGCATTCGCCACTGATGGGATCTGGCACTACTACAACTGCAGTATCAACAACGGCGAATGGTGTCTATCCATTGGACCACAGTGGAGGCGACTCGTCACCGTCTAATGTTGTAACATCATCAGCGCCGCCAGTGTCCGGTTTGACGACATCGTTAATGTCTGCGAATAGCAGCGACGACGCTGAAAGCGATATACAACCGAAATCATCACCAGATGACGGAGATCGTGGCAACAGTTGTAGCAGTAATCATCGTTTCACATCGCCTCGTGTGTCTGTTTTGCCAACAAGAAAAGCAAACGAAACGAACGAAGATGCGACAACGACAACTGGCGCAACTGGATCTTTATCAATGGATTTAGCGTCAAACAACGCCGCGATGATACCAGACGGATGCAGTGATAATGATAATAATTACAGCCGAACGCGAGATGATCTCAGCAATAGCAGTTCACACCAGCAACAACAATTACTACAGCACCAGGATCTACGGCCGCCATCGGCGACAGCGTCTACGCCACAATCGGGTTGCGGTAGTCCTGAAACGTTCACAGCAATAAAGAGTGAACTGTCGCCATCGTCGACGCCGCCGGCGCCACCGTCGAAAAAACATGAGCAGCAGTCGAATTCAACTCATCATCATTACGATGGTGATGAAATGAACAGAGACGACGATGACGACGACGATGGTGGTGGTAGTTCATCGGTAGCTTCACCTGTTGCCGGAGGATGTGGATTGAGTCATCGAAATCAAATCGTGCCTGTTGAGCAGTCAATGACAACGGTGTTACCTGGTGGCAATGAAAACACAGCAGCGTCAGAGTGCTGTGGCGGCGATGATGTTGAAGACGACGACGACGATGATGATGATGACGAACATAAAGTTGACTGTGGGCAGGACGTGTTTAATGATCGTACAGCAGCAGGCGGCGGTAACACCGCTGTCGACGCGTACGACTCTCCACCGTCCCCACGTGTGACTCCTGTAAGCGGCGTCGTTCAACCGCGAGTCCTACCGCCGGCCGATAAACGCACCCGACACACCAATCAGCTGGATTTCGTGCAGAAACAAGTATTGCCGGCTGTGCTACGCCACAAGCATTCGTGGCCATTCGCCAAACCGGTCGATGCGGCCAAGCTAAACATTTTAGTAAGCGGTTTCGCTTTCGTTTTGAAATTACTTCGTAAATCATAGGGATCTTTGACTAACCTGATGGGTTTAAAGCGCGTTCGGTAGCGTTAGATACACAGGTATCGCTTTTTGCTTGTAACGGGTCCCGAAAACCGAATCAAAACAGAGAAAAATGCATAGAAATTAGTCACTTTTCTTTTAGTTAGAACATGCTCTGTATTCAGACAAAGAATATTTACAAGTTTTCAAATTACATTTGAAACAACTCAATTCTGGTTTAGGATTATCACAACGTCATTGAACGCCCAATGGATTTGACTACGATTCAGAGGCGTTTACAGAACGTATATTACTACACGTCAAGTCAGTGCATCAAAGTAAGTGACCACAGATTGTGTAACATACGGACGTACCGAGGGGCAACCGGAAACAATTTACCGGAACCGTTCGGGAACGTAATTTGAAAAAATACCGGAACCGAAAAATGAAAAATATAAACATGTCACCGAAAAATTCATTTTAATTTTCTTTTTTGCAATTTTATTGGTGAAATGACTCTTAGTTGGAAATATGTATTCACTTAATCTGTTGTATTTTAGAGTTTCATTATTCACGGAAGCGAAATCTACCTACGATGGTTTACAATTGAAATTACTTAATTTTTATCGTCATTTTTAGTAAAACATCTTAATTTCCACCGACCAAACTTTAAAGCCGGAATTTTTAATTTAGGTAAATTACCGGAACCGGAAGGTCAAAATTTGCTGAAACCGGAATCCGGGTTGCACACTGGAACGTGTGTACGTAACTAGTAAAAAGTCTGCGTACGAATGAACAAAATATACAGCTTTGTATTGATGTAATGATCAGCATAGATATTTGGGATGTGCCGATTTATAGGCATCGGTAATAATCGGCACTTTTCGTGAGTTAATGCTGTAATCTAGTGTCCTATCGTTTATTAAGCATGATGTACTATAGTTGAAATCGGCATTGGCCAAATTTCAAAACACGAATCGGCATCTGCAAAAACGTTTGTATCAGCACATCCCTATTTCACTCGCATCCCATCGTTGTTCATAAAATTAATTCAAACCATGGTTTTAATATCAACTCTATGATTCTATGATTTTGAAAACAGCATCGTATGTCACGCTGACACTTCATACCAGAGTGCAAAGCGGAACTGGATTATACCGGAATTATAGTCGGAATCGGAACAGCAAATTTATACCGGAATCGGAAGAACTACAAAATTTGTGAGTATGTGAATAATTTGTATTAGCAAGTAAAATATTGATATACTGTGTCTGTTGGCTGGCAACAATTCTCAAAAACGTCGCCTGAACAAATTGGCATTCTTTTTTGGCTCTGTAAAGCTAAACTACTATCAATTATTGATAAGCTGGTTTATCGAAAACAAATTAATAGATAAATGAAGCTGAATTTTTATACAACATATCGCAACAAGTATGTCTAAAATTAAAATGTGGAATTCCTTAGCCCCGGCCCCGACAAATATCCAGGCCCCGGAACAGCTCTATTGGTTTGACTTTACATAACTTTAGTATGTGAGGCATTGCAGCTTTAATAATATAGATTATGTAATATTGTGCAGGCTCCGTGTAACTCTTGTTTTCGTTTTTAGGATTTTAAAACTGTGTTTTCAAATTGTTACACGTACAATCCACCGGCAGCGGACGTGTATCAAATGGCAGCGAATATTGAGAAAGTTTTCGATACAAAGGTTGCCAATATGCCGCAAGAAGTATATACTTATATACGTGTAGTCATTCAGTTCAAGGCACCGCGTGTATAAGTAGATAGTGTTTTAAGATACATAGCAGAAAATCTTGCGAAAAATTCGATTATAGTTTATACAACATAACTGAGATGAAGACAGAAGCAATTATCAAGTACGCCTTTTTCAATAAAAGATATGTTGCTTAACTATTACCCAGATCAATTTAAGTTGATTGTTGTATTTCATGTTTAGGAATACGAAATTGCACGTCCAGTGATTGCACGCAAAAAGTCAAAGAAACGCTCTCTTGCAGCAGCGAGAGGTAGTGCAACGCGTTTTGTGCTTGACTGTTTTCATGAAGCTATAGTTCAGCAACAGCAGCAAGGTGTGCATGCGCTTTCTGTTTCTATGTCTCTCACACACACTGGATATTCTCCTTGATGAAGTCGTTTTTGTTTCTAGAGATTATGCTGGAAACAACGTGCGTCAAAATTTGACTACTTACATACCTGAACCTATAAAGTTCTGGTTTGTTCTTGATTTTTTTTATTTAAAAATTCACAAAAATCCTTTGCTCGAACCTTAAATTATGGTACATCGGTCAAGAATAGCTAGCAGTCAGTTTTCCCGTTGTAAAACTGAAACCATGGTGCAATCATACCAAAAACCGGAGCCCTACATTTACGTATACATTTCGACGAAAAGTTAGCTGCTTACTCTAATTTAGTGTTACGTGTCATAATTTGATGGAATTTTATAGGGATGTGCCGATTAATCGGCATAGGTAATAATCGGCACTTTTCGTGAGTATCTGCAGGGGAATCAGCAATGCAAAACATTGCCGATTCTTTGCCGATACTTTTTGCGCATAACAATCAGTTGGAATGCTATTAATTTCATTTCTGGGCGCACACCAGTGTGTATGCCTAGGAAAATTGTTATCTCTCGCGTTTGCGTTTGAAAAAACTAATTGAAATTAACCGTGTCTTATAAAATTATAATCGTTTATGATGGTTAGGGTTTAAGCCTTTGTATAATAATGTAATGTAGTACGTATTCTATCTGCTTATTAAGCATGGCGTACAAAGTTGGAATCGGCATCGTTTCGGCATGGGCAAAATTTCAAAGTAGGAATCGGATCGGCAAAAATTTTGGTATCGGTACATCCCTAGAATTTTATTCTTACACGGGTTTTGGTGTTAATTCTTCTTCTTTGCATGGGCGTAACAAGTATCTCGAAAAGAGGTTTAGGCTAGGCTTAGCTGTATAAAAATTTCGAAGCGGGGCTTTTGTGTTCAGACTGATATCAAAAAACCAGCGCTAATTTTTTTAAGGGTAGTGTGACATTTGTGCCCCCTTTATTTCTGTGATTTCGAACCAAACTCTGAAGGGAATATTGTCATTTTTGTCGAAATAATAGGTTAGTGTCACGTTATGTTAGTCCACCGGCATTCTGCGAAAACCACAGTTAGGTGTATTATACACCAAAACGCTTGCATTGTTGAGTGCTATTACGCATTTTTTGCTATTTTGTTAACTCTGATCTGGTGTTTATTGTGTAGCTAGAGTTAGAGATGCTTGCTCCTTCGTGGCGCGTTTTGTAGTAGCTCTTATTTTATGTTGGTATGTACGTAACGTGCTTCAGTGACGTAGGGATAACAGCCTTTGCGCTTCCTGTCATATGAGGTTGGTGAAATTTCTCAACCCTTCGAATCCTGCTTTGATATATAGTCTTTAACCAAGTAACATTTGGATTGTAACTTGGCCTTGGCTCTAGCTTGCTGTGAAAGTGGAATGTTGTTTTGTTTGGATTGCATTTATATTAATATATTCTGTTTTGTGGTGTAAATTGAGTGCAGTATCTGGGCCAATAGCATGATTTATTATTGTAGTTTATACACTTTGTGATATCTAATACCCAAGGTTATATGATTGCATAAAAATTGCAATCGTATTCAACGTCATAAATGAAGTTGTACAAAGTGCGCAACAAGTAAAAATGGCTAAGGCTAATTTTGTACGTTTTATATATATCAAGGTGCAACCGGAAATTCGGTTCCGGTAGGGAAATCTGGTATTTTTCACCATCCGGTTCCGGTAAAAAATTTGTGTGATACTTCATGATTGATCATACGGTTCCAGTCACTGCATTTGTTTCAGGATTTCGGCATCCTAAATGGTGTGTTAGCACCGTTAAAAGCGATAAAATAGCGTTAAAATGATTTTTTTCGGTAACAAGAATTTTTTGTTTTCCGGTTCCGGTATTTTTTAGCTTTCCCGTTCCGTTTCCGGTATTTTATAATTCCGGTTGCACCCTGAAATAAGCGTGTGTGACACTGTTATCAGGAGAATCAAAAAATTTGCACACATACATCTGCCTGTTTTAGCAGCACAAGCAGCACGAATCACCAACGCGTACGCGGCGCAAACTGTTGTCAACGATGTTGAAGATGATTCCGCAGCCCCTACTAGCAGCAGTTGTGATTTGGTAAGTGGAACCGGTGAACTGATATTAAATTCAGCCGTATATATAATATGAAAAAATTGACTTCCAGACCGCTAAATCAGATATTTTTAATCCGAACTCACTCTGAATTCATAGTTCTTTCTGCGTTACTGCTTGTGAGCAATAAGCTACTTGAGCAATGTTTTCTCACTGTGCTATATCATTGCAAACCAGTCCTAGTACATAACTGCGGTAAATCAATTTTTTTCGCGCACCCTGCTATACACCACGACACGATAAAAGTTGTTTTAGGCCGATTGCTATTGTTTCTTGCTTTATAGTTGTGAATATTGTAAAAAAATTTAGGATGGCGGTAGCACCACGATTGTTGCTCAACAGCACTCGCGTAGACTAAACGCATCGACCGCGTCGTATGACGACAAACCAACCAGCAGCGTTGTGACATCTGGTGTTTCTGAAGAAAATGTATCGTCAACAACGTCGGGTTCGGAAACACAGCTACACCAACAACAACATTCACTGACAGCGGATGGTCGAATGATTCCCGCGGCCAACAATAAATCTTCGGCTATTAGCATTAGTGCCGCTGCAGCAGATAGTAGCAGTAGTATAACTAGTAGCGGAGGTAGCCGGCCATCACAACAACATCAGCCATCAACTCGTAGTTCCCGAAGTTCTACGATTGCAGCGAGTAAAAGTAGCGCAGCTTTGGCAGCGTATCAACATCAGCAACATCAACGTTCGACTAGTGGTGCCGCCGATAAAATGACGTCACCATCGCCGCGACGGACTGGAAGCCAAGCGAGTCAAAACGGTATGAGTAATGTCAGGCATTATAGCCCATCGTCAAAGCCAACACCCCAAGCGAAACCAGAAGCAAAACTGTTGTCGCCGTCGAAGGGATCGCTAGGTGGTACTGGCAGTGTAAAGCATCAGCGACTCGGCGGTGCTGGCGTTATGCAACAACATGGTACCAATAAGGTAAGTAGCATTGGCTGTGTTTCCGAAACCTTGCTTAAGTACATCTTTATACTTAAGTATTCGTTAACACTTATGTCACTGACCAAAATTAATGATTTACAGATTATCAGTTGTGGCATAGGCATATTATCCGTGACCTAATTGAGTTGACTTCTAGAACTTGCTTAGCATTAATCAAATATCTGGCTTCTTTTTTGTTAGACTGATCCATAATTGTCATTTGTTTGTTTGTTTGTTTGTTTGTTTGTTTGTTTGTTTGTTTGTTTGTTTGCAAAAAGCTATTAACCGAATTGCTTAAGTCAGTAACCCATGATCATGTTGGCAATATTGATTCAACTTGCAATAATATTTCAGCGTAAAGTGAAACGAAAAATTGAGCGTTCGTCACCAGATAGTGATTTTGACACTGAAGTGACAACGGTGTCAAACAGACGTCGACGTGAAAGCTCAAGACCGATTAAACGACCGAAGGAATATTATGCTGATTCTCAAGTAAGTTGAAGTAGTATACTTTATCGACGCGCTATAGGTACTTGTGCAGCCATGTAGGAAAATTCCGAACTCTATTAAAATTATCAGACAGTATACCGGCACCTTTAGTAGAGACGAGACGTCTGAGGAAACTTAGCTATCAATGATAGGTTCGTCAGAAATGGGTAGTCACAGACCAGCGTAGATTGAAGCTAACAGTTTTCTTTTACTTATCCCAACTATATTTTTAATAAAATTTATCATTTACTTTGTTCGGTAGCAAATCTTTTTAAATTTTTCGTTGTCAAATAAACCTTTTACAAATTGGTCTTGTCTGTTGTAATTTCGATTTTTGGTTTGCCACGGGTTTATTGTTGAAATTGTATGCCCATGTAAATATATGCTTATATATTGTTGTTTTAGGGAGTGTTTAAGCCAAAAACAAAAGGCAAACCGTCAGAGCAAATGAAATACTGCGCATCAATTATCAGGGAATTGCTCAGCAAACGACATCAGGTTAGTGGTGTCTTTGGAGGTGACGTAAATTTTTCTGTTTCATTCACGTCTTGCGAGCATTGCGAAAATTTAAAACAGTGGAATACAGTATATATACGTGACGTCTAATGATGTACCTTTTCTTTGAGATTATAGTTCTGTCTGTGATGATTTAAATAATATTAACACTCTAATTTTTTACTGAAGGCGTCCATAAATATTTGCGACCTTGGTTTGCTTGGTTTCCTTTCATGCTATTTCGACCATTGTCAACGTTTGCATGCTATACTAATGAAATCTATTTAATTTTTATCATCATTTTCGTAAAATATCTTAATTTCCACCGACCAAATTTTAATACGGGAATTTTTAATTCCGGTGAAAATTTACCGGAACCGGGGTCAAAGGTGAAAAAATGCTAGAACCAGAATTCCGGTTTCATCCTGTTTTTGGGTCTTACATCTTCCAGCTTTTATGTCTGTAGTCCGATTTAAGTGAACGGGACGAAAAATTTCAGCAGTATCTAAAGGGATTTGGCAAAAAATTTGTTTTCATGACTGGGCCTGTCTGACACTTCTCAGGTTACGGGTCCTCTACATTCTGTACCGATGATATGATCGGTTTAAATTTGATAGTGAAGTGATAGAAACCAAACTCATGATATCCAAACTGCATATAGATATATGTCAACAAGCGTCTGATGATGTGACGTCACATTTGATGCACTTTGTGAAAAATATATAATATTGCACTCTAATTTTTTACTGAAGACGCTAGTACGTAGGACTATTTCCGATGTTAACATTCAATGCTGGTCACCAAAAGTCGTGGTAACATAATTAGTGATTTTCTCAGAATTTCGTAACAATGAACATTTTCGATGCGTATAGTAACAATATACAGGCATTAAACATATGCTATAGTTTATTTTAATTGAAGAGCGTATGTTGGCCGTTTTATCATCCGGTGGATGTCAAAGGATTAAAACTGCACGATTATTATACAATTATTAAAGAACCTATGGATCTCAACACAATTAAGGTAATTTTGGAGTACACTGTTATACTTAGCTTTCGCATATATCAAGATAAAATTGTGTCTGCTGGCTGTTTTGCATCTCTGCATTACATTAGAGCGACTAATAAAACGGTGTTCTGACACTGTAAAGTGATTGTTTTACAATGTTGTGCTGTTAGTTTATTGTTTCCAGAAACGTCTTGAAACCCGTGAATACAGTGTGCCGGACGATGTTCGTGCTGATGTGACTCTAATATTGGACAACAGTAGCAAATACAACGGCCGGGAGCATGAAGTCACCAAAATGGCCCGTGAAATGATCGTACGTGTGTTGTTTGTTGTTTACAATTTTAGTTTTGATTTCGTTATTGCTTTTGGATCCTGTTAACTACAAAAGTTTTGAGTACTTAAGTGGTGGCGATGTGCAATGGACACATTTGAAACGTTTTATATGCCTTTCTGTGAAATAATTTATATAGCTTAGTTATCGACATAGTTCTCAACGAGTATTCTCAAATGTGTATAACCAGGGTGCAACCGGAATTACAATTTACCGGAACCGGAACCGGAATTTGAAAATTTTACCGGAACCGGAAAGTGAAAAATGCATTTCACCAAAAATTTCATTTTAATCTTATTTTTTGCTCTATTATTTGTGAAATAACCTTAGTCGAACATAGGTATTCATTTTATTTGTTGTATTTTAGATTTTCATCATCGACTGAAGTGAAATCCACCATCAATGGCTTATATTCGGAGTACAAGTGGCTTTCAAGAGAGATTCTTAAAAATTAGCAAAGTTAAGAAAACGGCCAAATTATAATACCGGAATTTTTAAATCCGGTAAAAATTTACCGGAACCGGAAGGTGAAAAAATGCCGGAACCGGAATTCCGGTTGCACCCTGTGTATAACACCTATCCAGGGTGCACCCGGATTTCCGGTTCCGGCATTTTTCACCTCCCGGTTCCGGTAAATTTTTCTCGGAACTAAAACTTCCGGTATTTAAATTTGGTCGGCGGAAAAACTGATATTTTACTAAAAATGACGATATAAATTAAACAATTTCATTAGTGTAGTATGCAAACCTTGATAATCGCCGAAAATAAACTATCGAATGTAGATTTCGCTTCCGTCGATTATGAAAATCTAAAACACGGCAGAAAAAGTGAATACCAGGGTTCCAACCGCAACTAGATTTTGTCGGGAGCGGAATCGGAATCAAATTTTTATGTCGGAACCGGAATTGGAATCGGAATCAAGTTTTAGTAATTCTGTTAAAAAAAGTTAAAGGTGTATGACTTTTAACTTTTGATGCAGTATGCCTGTTTTCGTTACTGTTTACAGTTTCAGTAAAAATTGTTTATATAGCTGACGGAATACACGTAACAACTCGAAATATTTACTAAGAAAAAGCCAACAGAATAATTGCAAATGAACGAAACAAAACGAAACAAGCAAAATCTATATTCAGTCATCTTAAAAACTCATAACCGAACAATCAGAATTCCGGCATCGGAACAGCAGTCAGTCGGAATCGGAAGTCAAATTTTGCCGGAATTTTAGCCAGAATCGGAATTCCGATGGAACCCTGGTGAATACATATATCCAACTCGGGTTATTTCACCAGTAATATTGCAAAAAAGAAAAATAAAATTAACGTTTGGGTGGTATGTATTTTTCATTTTCCGGCTGCGTTTCCGGTAATTTTTTCAAATTTCGGTTCGGGTAAATTGTAATTCTGGTTGCACCCTGCAGCTATCGCAAGTTGATGGATGATACGTCTTGTAATGTGAAGTTCGAAATTCAGCACATTTTTCGAATTTGATTTTTCCTACTTCTGTGCCAATATTTGATCCTCAATTGCTGGTGTTTGTCAGTATGAGAACCTACTGCTAATTCTGTTGATAAATGCACATGCATTTAAGTATGGACCCTGGTCAAAAATGGTACAGGCAATGCACGTTTGATACTAGTTTGCTAGTATAATTTTTATCGTTAAAACGCATCAATTCGTATGTTATTTAAAGTTTTCGCAACACATGTCTGTTCATTTTGTCATATTACAGGCAATTTTTGAACGACTTTATGCTCAAATGCCTGATGAACCCATGGCTGCGTCTCCGTCGCTTAGTCCAGGTATGAATTTAAGATGGATGTCTGTTGTTGGTCATAAAGCATCATCTCAACTCTATTATGAGCAGGCATGGGAGTTTCGGTCTCGCAAGTCTCGGTATTTGACAGGTCTTTGGTTTTTTGAGTTTCCGTGGTTTGGAACCGAGACCAGAAAGTCGAAAACTAAGCAAATGCTTGTAAACCTGTAAACATTTTCGTTGTTACGCAATAATTATGAGCAGGAATTTTGAAAAACGCAAAACTATGAAAAACAAAAAATTACGAAAAGCGTTATAAAGAATTTCTTTTGAAATTTTTGATTTTCAACGCTACGTATATCCAAATAAACCAGTCGTAGTGGGACTACATTTATTGAGCGAAGCTCGAACGCACGTAAGCAATTAAGCTAATATGTAAATTAGCTATTAGCTAACTATTCAATTATCGGTTTCGGATGTTTGTAAACAATTTATTCAGATTCTTCGCACCCAAAAACCTTCAGTAAACCCTAATAATTATGGAAATAATTTAAAAAGTCCTAGTTTTGTATTGTCAATTAAGCTAATATGCAAATTAGCTATTAGCTAACTATTCAATTATCCGTTTTGGTTGTTTGTAAACTATTTATTCAAATTCCTCGCACAAAAAAACCCTTTAGTGCTGAAATTATATTGCTTTTAACCTTAATAATTAGCGAAATATTGTAAAAAGTCTTAATTTAGGCTTATGAACTATGCTAATATGCAAATTATCTATTAGCTAACTGCTCAATTATCGGTTTTGGAGGTTTGTAAACAGCCTACGCAGATTCCTCGCACCCAAAAACCCTTTAATGCTAAAATTAGATTGCTTCTAACTGTAATAATTAGTGAAATATTGTGGAAAGTCCTAATTTAGGCTTAAATAATTATGCAAATTAGCCTGTAGCTAATAAACGGCTTAAAATTTTAAAACCCTAATGCGAGGTTAACACCCCAGGATAATTGGCTTTCAAACAAAAAAACTTTATCAAAATCGGTTCAGCCGTTCTTGAGATTCTTTTCGGACGGACAGACATCCACCTTTCGACCCCCAAGTACATAACATAAAACGCTTCGCGAAACTCCGAGCTTCGCTCAATAAAATATTGTTAAACTTTGAATCTTGGTATTTCACTGTAAAACGATAAGCATGTAAGTCGTTTAAATTTGTATTAAGGCGAAACTGGCGGTGTGTTTGATTTTGTCGTCGACGTTCCTACGCCGAATTCGGCCACTGGAGCTGGATCGTCTCGAGGCGGCGGTACAGCAAAAGGCCGCTCGAAGGTTGGCCCGACAGCCGGAAGGCCGATCTCACGCGGCGGTGGCCCCTTCCGTGGAGCTGCATCGCCTGCGATCGTCGACGATAAGTACGATTTATCGAGCGGTGGGGGCGGTCCTTCGTCATCGCGGTACGAACCAATGTCTGATGAGCAAATCGACCGGAGGTTGGAGTTTCTACAGACAAAGGTATGTAACGACCAGGGTTTTTAATTTTGGATTTCTCTAATCCTTGAAATTATGCAAAATGCGCTCGTTCAAAATGGTGAAGTAATTGTCGTACAGAGAATTATATCAGATTGCTGCGCCTCTTCCAGTTCCGTCAATGTTTAGTTCCTGTTTAAATGCTGAGTGATATGTAACGTAATTTTTGCTGAAAAAATAGGGTTTGGTTATATCTTTGATTTAAGTAAAAATATTAGGCATACATTAAAATAAGTATATAAGTAAAAGTAAGGTATCATAAATCCGATGATTCGCCGCAGTAGTACTAGTTGTTACTCTACTATACTGGCAATGATTTACAGTGCATGACCAATTGAGAAATTTTTCTGTTGACAATTTTAGCTGCGTGAAATTACCGAAGAATTAAATCATTTGCTAACACTAAAACGGACACGATCAAATCCGGCAGTAGGTGCTGGTGCAAGTAGCGGTGGTGGTGGTGGTCTGCCTCATCAAGGCTATGCAACAAACGACACTTTGCAACACCATCAGCATCATCGAGCTGGTTCATCCCAGGCGCAACAGTCAAATATTTCTGGCGCAGCAGGTAAAGCGAACTTTGTTTTGTTGTTGCAAATAGACTAGACATTTTGCTAAGGTTTCTTCGAATGGTCAATCATGGTGTTTGTTTTGGCTGCAAGAGGGGGTGCACGTGGCAAAAATACCATATTATCGATTTTGTCTCCCTGTTAAATTTTAAAAACTATGTCTTTTTCTTGCTTTAAACAGACTTTCATGTGTTCTATAGGGGGAAATATAACGCTATATATGCGTGTTGTACGTGCAATGTTATACTTTCTCAGGTCACCATAATCGAAACTATCAGCAACAATCTCAACAAACGCCAGTGTCTTCACAGTCGTATCTGGGAGGCGACGGCGGTGGTGGTCTCTCGTCGTTTTCAACGCCAAACGCTGCCGCCGCCGTGTCTTCTGCGGTAACAGCAACGACCTCCGGATCACGCGGTGGTAGTAAAAGTAGTGGTGCGCCACGAGGACGTCGCCCAAAAGCGGTTGTTGCTGCTGAAAGACAAGCGGCTGCGGCTGCTGCACAATTAATGATGCAACAGCAACAACAACAGCTGTTGACCGCTGCCGCGGCTGCTGTTGCGACTAATTTGCAGCATCAACACGTGATGGGCACAACGCCGGGTGCAGGAACTCATCAGGCAAGCAACGCTCTCTATAGAAATCCTAACATGCCATGATTTTTCGGTGAATTAGAAGGTTTTCACCTTTTTTCAAAAACCTACTGAAACTAAAAAACACCGGAAAAGCCACCCGGCGTCGAATAAAAAAGGCGACTGGAACTATATACGTATTACATATTTCAACATCATGTTACGGTAAAACAATGGCCTGCTTAGGTTTGCTCGCCTCCCAAAATCTATTCTTAGGCTGTTTTGCAATGGCATATCAATTTTTTCGGTAGGCATTCAAGGTTGGTGCAGTAGGCGATGTTCGGGTACAATGTCGCTGCAACCTGTGACTGGATTGAAACGAGGATCATTTTCTCATGGGAGTTAATTTTCATTCCTATATTGGCGGTGTTAGTGCCCGGGGGTCTCTTCAATGGGGATCATTTTTCACACGGCAGTACTATAAAAATTGGGCCCCCATAAAAATGTGCCCGAGGTCATTTTTTCATGCGGCACCGGATCTACTATTAAATTTATATATCGGGATCTACTATTAAATCTATATATCGATCTTATAGTTTTTAGCTTTTGGGGCATAAGAGATGATGTATATAAAGTGCGTGTCACCATGAATTATCTGTTGCGGTTTGTAGTACCACAAGGTTCCCCACTGGCAGAACTTTTCCACCTAATCAAAGAAGGGCTATCGTTATAACTTTCAAGGGTCACACTCATGCGTAATAAACTCTTGCATTACTTATAAGTTCACCATTAACGTTGCAACTTTAAAAATAAATACCACGACCCGGATTTTTCTTAAAAATCCCGAAACCGGATCTTTCTGGAAGAAAAACTTGGTCCCTGAATTTTAAGAACGGAAACCCGAACCCGGATTTATTTTCAGGCAAACTCAGGCCTGGAAGCTACGAGATTTATTACTCAAAGGTTAAGCTTGTTGACCAACGTTTTCCGTCTGTAGTTTGGTTTTACATATTATATACGACATGTTGTTGTGAAAACCCGTACCCGGACCGGAAAGTTTTCGGCAAAAACAACCGGAATACCCGGACCGGCATGCAACTCTATTCACCATTATGTTTTATTCCGTTTTTGGCTTGGACTACTGCTTTTGCGCCTTTTTCAAACGGAATAGACTAGGGTGAACGTATCATTTGTTGTCCATTTTAAGGCATCTTTTTATAATTCTTCGAATTATTAGGGTTGCAATATACTCTCCGCGCGGCGACGTATGTTTTTGTTAGCCGCACACGGCATTGCAAAGTATAGCGCAACCCTAACATTCTTGGTTTAAACTAAAAATTCATTTTATTTCCTCTACAGTTGTCGGCAATGATGCCTTCTGGCGGTTCTCACACCGGCGGTAGTGGTGTATACGACCAACAACAATTCGCAACACAACAACAACAACAACAGCTTGTTAGTCCAACGACCGGTGATTCGTCTCGATTTGTGGGAGGAAACAATGCGATGCAACAACAATATCCGTCTTCTATGCACGCTGGTGGTAGTAGTGCTGTTTTAAGCGATCAACATCAGTCTAGTGCTACGTCGTCGTATCATCATTCTTCGCAGTACGACAGTGTGGCAACCGGAGGATGTGATTCAGCCTATTCAGCGCAACATTTGGCCGCTGATGCCGCCAACTATTATCCGAATGCACCTGGGAGCGATCATAAGCGTAGACGCGGTGGCGCCGCTGGCAGCCATAAGTATGTTTTTCGGTAGTGGATGCTGAGAAAGACGGCAAACTAAGGGCTAGATGGGGGCAGATATTTAATTTGAACAGTTCTAATTTAGGCTTACCCAATTATTTATATTAGCTTGTAGCTAATAAACGGTTTAGAATTTTAAAACCCAATGCGAGGTTCACACCACAAAATAATAAGCTTTCAAACAAAAAGTTTATCAAAATCAGTTCAGCGGTTGCTGAGATTCTCGCCGAACGGACAACCGGAGGGATATCCGCCTTTCGAACCCCGATACAAAACATAAAACGCTTCGAGAAACTCCAAAATTTGCTCGGATTTCACTTGTGTTAAAATATATAACGGTATTCTCAAAATTTATGACATAATTCGACAATATAGGTACCTGGCTGTGTTTAATGATAATAATATAATATGCGGTTTCCTGCCACAGGGGTTAGAGTTGTGGAAGAGCCATTAATTGGTCTTGGGACAGATTATATAACTCTGTTTAATTAGAGAATGCTGTTTATAATTTTTCAGATCAAAAATGCGGAGGAAAGGCGGTTACTTTTTCGACAGTGGGGACGAAGCCAGTGCAAAGCCCATGACGTATGACGAAAAACGCCAGCTTAGTCTTGATATTAACAAGTTGCCTGGTAAGATGTTTTTATTTAGTACCACGCATTCAGTGAACAGCATTTACTGTGCAATGACGTCATCCTGCAACATAATAAGGTGCTCATTTAACTGTATGTTGATGTAGTGCTTATGTACGTGCCAAACTTGCATCATATACGACCTGCATTGGAACGAAAAGTTTGCATGGTTGAATGGTCCAGAGCTTAGAACTGTGATACTTAAAATATTTTCGTGAATAGCTTTAAACACTAGTATTGCTTTTTTAGAATTACACAGCCCACCGTACTTTTCGTTGTATGAAGCTTATGTGGGATAAAAGAACCTTGAAAAATTATTGTTTTTGTTTTGATGTTTCAGGCGATAAACTTGGTCGCGTCGTTCAAATTATACAAGCTCGTGAACCATCGCTAAAAGACTCAAATCCAGACGAAATTGAAATCGATTTTGAAACGCTGAAACCGGCAACATTGCGCGAACTCGAAGCGTATATTGGATCGTGTTTGAAAAAGAAAACGCGCAAACCTTACGGTAAACGTTGATTCGATTTAAAAAATATTTCTCTTATTCACTGTTTCGTTCGGTATTTTCAATGTCTTATTTGGAATTGCAACTGCAAGCGGTACTCATATCGTGCGCTCCTATTAAGTTTGTTTTGTTTACTATAGGTAATCGAAATCCCGCAGAACTGCAACAAAAGAAGCAAGAGCTTGAACGGCAGCTGAAAGAAGTCGGTGACCAAATCCCGTCGAAAAGGAGGCGAGGTAATTAATGTATTATCTGAATGAACACTATTACCGGTTTGATTTCCTAGAACCGAAAGCAAGATCAGTGATCAGCGGCACGACAGCTACCGTATGAAATGTCTATAAAATAGCACATTAGCCGTCTAAATTTGTTATCTTTTCGGTTAAAGGTTTTAGAAACATTATTACGTAGCAGCATTGTATTTTTCAGGACCGAAACCAAAAGCAACGCCGGCGACCAGCGGCGGGACGTCAACAGCAAACACAGGCGGTGTCACTGGAGCTGGAGGAAGACGCTTATCAACATCGTCGACCAGCTCCAGTGGCGGCGACGGCGGCAGTGGATCGTCATCGTCGTCTGATTCAAGCAGTTCAGATGATTCTTCGGATTCGGAAGACGACGGCGGCGGCAATCGCACTGCGACCGCAAGAATTATCGGGTGATTTCGGATATAGGTTTTTTGTGAAAGCACCTCGTAGTTAAAAATTTGTACGTTTGGTACTGGCAAAGGTGTAATTGATGCTGGAACCGCTGAGCTGTAATGCCTGTACTCGCGTTGAATTAGTTTAGTTGCTGTCTCTTGACTCTTTTTGGTGGTTGGAATACGTGATTTGCTGTCGTTTTTCGCTGATTTACGGGATGGACAAAAAGGATCGCTGGAGTGGGGTGTGTCATACTAAACTTGACAATCGTGCATATTTTGCTGTCTAAACAAACACAGATTTATTCTGATTAGTACCCGATACCTCTTCGGTCTTGTACCTGTTGGTGTCAAACAAGTGCTGCGGCGTATCATTGTCCATTTCTCATCCTTTATCGCATCTGCATATGTATTGATGCTAGCGGAAACTTAGTCGAGATAACCAGGTATGATTTTGGAGTTATTGATTGAATGGTTGGTGTTAACCTGTTGGCAGTTGTTGGAGTCGTACGCATGTTTGGTTATTACATTACGTTGATGTTAAAAACATTTATACTGAGAAAAGCAAGGCGTTATTTCGGTTAAGGTGCAGGGAATTAATGGCGGTACTACGTATTGGTTGTGTATTTTAGTCATGACGTGTAGGAGTGCACAGTCAACGGTGATTTGTAGTACGAATTTTAGAATTTGGTTGAGAACATGACGTTAATTTGTGTTCCATACTCCGTCGGGTGCAAAACTTTGGACGGCATCGTGTTGAGATCTTTTAGCTAATATAGCATTGCGTTTTAGTTTTGATTTTGTCATTTTTGATAAAAACTCGTTTTGTTATTTTAGATTTGACATGAATTTATGTGGGTGAAGTTGTTGAATATTAGGGGAAATCGGTTCGCTTATAAGGCGTACATACGGAAAACATCATTTGGATATCCCGGTTGTTTAAACTCGGATTGAAAGTTTGTGTGCAGTTAAATAGATGACGCAGTGATCTTTTAGCAATTACTTTGACAGATTTAGATGTTACTATCTATTAAATTTCTAGCAATCACACGAAAATGGTGCGTGCGATTGCTAATTATAGTGAAAGAAGCCCTCGGACGAAACGAACAAAAAGCCAAACGCGATTTTAGTATTAAATCTTAATGCAAAGTTTTTATCCTCACACAAAATAAATTGTCTTGAAATTTCAAGAATCCTGCTTTCCTAAATTTTCAAGACATTGATGTATTGTATTTCAGACGTTAAACAGCCTTAAACAGCTCAGAAATTTGTGTCTGAAATGATTGAAATATAATTGTCTTGTATTCAAGAAATTACTATTGCCAATTTATAAGACTCAAATTTCTTTCTTTTAAGAAATAATTGTGTTATGTTCAAGAAATAATTTTCTTATTTTTATATCTGTAAAAAGGTTGCTCAGTTTATATTCTTAAGTGTGTGTATATAAATAATCGGGTTTCACAGGTATTTCGGGTGTAACTTAGGCTCCCCCAACCCATAAGTTTACGTCTGGGACGTATCTTACGGTATCAAATTAGAGCATTTAGCCGAGCTTAACTCATAGTTTTGAAGGCGACTTTTCTAGCAAATGTAGTTTCTAAGACAAATACGTCTCAAAATTCAGCAAAAAAAAGCCTTTTACTTCAGATATATTTGTCTTATATTTCATAAACTAATGTCTTACATTCAACACATGTATGTTGGGAGTCTAGATTAAGACATATATTGTCTTGCATTTAAGAAAATATTTCTTGAATATCAGAAAACGTTTTTTGTGCGTAAAGTTTTATTATTGACAGTTTATCATTCCACAACACAGTTCGGTTAAGAAGTGTTTAATAGACTCCTACTGCATGCCAGCTGGTCACAAAGCGTGCACGCCAAACACAGTAGCGTTGCGTACTTTTGACTTATCTTTCAGTGAAATTCGCATAGCAAGCCAATCCATAGTAGTAATAATATATTTAATTGATCATTATGTTCTCAGGACTCATTATAGCGCGTATTAACTGTAGTATAATAACTGTTAGTCACAACGTAATTGTTTCTTGGTTTAATATTATGTTGTTTTGTAAATGGTTACATACATAAATGTAAAGAAAAAATTTTGTTTCATGGTTCCAGTTAACCGGAATGGTGGCGTACAGACCGATATGACTAAGGAATTACTGAAAAATGGCAGCCGCGTTTTCTTTGGAGTCTTCTGGTTGGGAGACCAATTTTGCTAAGTGAGAAATATTGAAAAATGGTCACTATTTGGTTTCTGATACATATGTATGCAAAGCTGGCAATGTTTCGAATTATTAACATTGGTCGCTCTCGAAAGTTAATGCCTGTAGGAATTTCGCGTTGGATACTGCAATTGTCGGAACAAACATGCGTCTTGTACTTGAGATCGTCGCTAGTATTTAAATTGTGTTATTGCTTTATTTTTGTCTCATTCTGTGTATTGTTATATAAGATATACAATGTAATTTTGTCTATGCGTATAATAATATGATATTGTAATAAACTTTCGTACCATTGTTCATTGATTTGTAGCTATAGGACCCCTCTTAAGGCGTAACTGTCCGGTATAGATTAAAATTTAAGCCTACGTCTTGGTTGAATAAACTGTTGGCAGCATTGGTGTCGATACTAAATTTATCTCGGTATGAAGATTGCAAACTGAATTTGCGGACTCGGACGAAATATCGTCCGTCCTTTAAGCGCTGGTAGAATTTTGGCCTCAAATTTCGGTACAGCAATTTTCGCATGTTTTAAAAGAGCTGGGAATTAATTTTCCATTCCCGGGCTAAGATTTTAAAATCTATGAGCGATTTTTTGAAAATGCATTGCACTATTTTTAACATTTGCAAATTCAACATTTCTTTTCTATGACCTAAAATTTTGTGGCACCTTCAGCGGCCACAAAAGACATTGTGCATCCTGAGTTTGTATTACCGGTTTCAATAAATCAAATGATGCTACTGTCATATCCGCATTTGGCCCATGTAAAGATCTGAGGTGGAACGCTAGCAGAGCATGGGTTAGGTATTAGATTATTTTGGCTTTTAGGCTTAGGATTGACACTTATTTCCACGCTTAGGCCTCGGCTTAGAAATATACTTGTTCAGAGTTACTATCCTAAAAAGTAATACTGGCCAAAATTTAAACAATGACCTCAAATGGTCGCAATTTTTAGCGTAGCTCTCAGGACCAGGTGAATCATGCATATGCGTGGTTAGCATCTTGCGACGACGCAGTGTAAAAATTGATATCGACATTGGACGGATCTTCTCAAATTGGCGTCTTATTTGTAATCCCGTCAATCTATGACTTCGACGGCAGCACAAATCAACACTAAATTGCTGTTTTTTCTCGTTCGTACTAAACCCTTCGTGGCAATGTTTACTTTCAGGGCCGTAACAGTAGATTAAGCGTATTCCTAAGCCTAAGCGTTGCAAAATCGTATTCCTAATCCTAAGCCTAAGCATAAGCAAAAAATGTAGTCTAGAATGTAAGCCTACTTTTTTAATACAGACCCACCCGAGACCGGGACGGCCCTAAAAGTAACATGGGCCACCCTTTGTTTCTATAGCAAGCACAGTTGTCAGTGGAAAATACAATGAAACGTCATTCATCTTTTATAAATCATCAGTTGATCTAAAATTATTTGACCCATGTTACTTTACGGGGCGTCCAGGTTTCTGGTGGATCCATAATAGAGTAGGTTAGATTCTAGATTTTATCTTTTGCTTAGGCTTAGGCTTAGGAACACATTTTTGCAACGCTTAGGATTAGGCTTTAGGCTTAGGAATACACTTCGCCCCTTAAAGTAACATTGACCAATTATTTCGTGATGTCATACACAAAATCTCCTGCTTCAATACCATTAGCCTACAGAAACCACTTTACAATCATCATGAAAGTATACATTGTGTGAATTTGTCTCGATGCTGACAGTCGCAGAATCACCAGCGTTTACGGGATTATCTTTGTATTCTGACGTTATTCAAAGAATTACATCATAACTATAATTGTGACGTCAAAGAATGACGTCATTAATAGCATCATGATAATTCATGTTTATTGCAGCAAAGACGACTTTATACCGTCGGACATTATTTACCTTGAAACGATGACGTCATCATATTTTTACCATCAGCCGTTTCGATGACGTCATACGGGTCGCCAAAATTTCAACATACCTTCAAACATTGATGTCATTTTACGGACGCATCTTTAATTATCAAGTCCTTACATTTTGTAAGAATGTAACAGATGACGTTTATGTGTAGCATTATTTTCAGATCATTGCGTGTCAGCTGAATCGATAATGCATACTTAGCTGTGACGTCTTACGAATATATTGGCTTTTACAATTAATTCATCTAAAACATGCCGTCATTTGCCTCGTCACAACTCATCTCCAACAGTTTCAGTAACGTCATACAAATCATCTGTCGGCCGATAGGCGAACGATCGACTTTTGCTCAAATAATACGTCCAGTAACCAACATTGAACAATACAAACGCCAACGGAAACACAATAATGCAAAAATTATCAACAGATTGCGGTGCAATACGACACTGATGGATACGGCAACAACAACACCACCAACAACACAACGATGACGTCATTGTTCGTGATCCGGTGACGTCACCAACAGTGGTTGTGGTGGTGGTCGATGAGTAATCGCCTCGACGATGGTTGGATTTAGCGAACCGACAGCGTTTGTTGTTTCGAACGTCTCCAGTTGTGTTGCCGTCCCCTGACTCACGGTGAGACGACCTACTGGCAATCGGTAGCGCTGTTTGTGGTGGAGGAACTGAGAAAGGACCCCGTGAACTTACAGGTGACGTTGGAGGATATTCAGATCCCGTTTGTGAGGACCACGGCCGGGGTCCCAGTGGCGTCCGCCGTTGTTGATATCCGACGTCAGATGGGTGATAAACGGTGGTATCGGAGAAGTTTTGGTTACAAAATGGTTGGAACGCGTGTCGTTGATGGTACGGAGAGTAGGCGAGGGATGTGGGTGGAAATCCTACCGATGGCAGCCCTCTGCCACTTGTTGCGGTTATGAGAGTTCCAGTGTTGTGTCGAGCTGAAAAAAATATACGGGAGGTCTTTGAACGAATTAGGGTTGCGGCATCCTTTGTGAACAGGTTCACGTGCATACGGTAACGAACGTGAGACATACGGAGACAGAGGGCGCCGGACGATAATAACCACCCTTAACATTTATACGGCACTGATTCTGTTCCAAAATCATACCAGAGATTCGACGCAACTTCCCGAAATATAGGTCCACAAACATTGACCAATGAGATACGAGAGAGTTTCGTGGAAGAAAGGAAAATTTTTGGCCATTTTGTGGCAAGGTCCAACCAATGGGCATTGATTTTTCGGCTCATGTTACTTTTAGAGCCGTCCCGGTTTCTGGTGGGTCTGTACATGAGTAGGTTTACATTTTAGACAACATTTTTTTGCTTTTAGGTTTAGGTTTAGGCTTAGGAATACGTTTTTGCAACGTCTAGGCTTAGGCTTAAGAATACGCTTTAATCTACTGTTGCGGCCATAAAAATGATATTGGCCGATTGTTCTAAGTATATTAAATTTTCGTTTTTGCGATGCGCCACACTTTTCGACGTCACGCACCGCTGTTCACTGCCGCTTGTGACAATTAACGACATTTTTGACCGTTAAAATCCACGCGTAGCGCAGTTCCAAGCCTTTCGAGATCCGTGTCCACTATTGCGACATGCTTACACGACTCATATACAATCAATTTGTCCTGATTTCATTCTGCGTTGTATTAATCACACAAACTCTGATTGAGGCTCTGTGGTTTTAACCCTTTCTCACATGAATATTTTCTATTTCCCCTGAGACCTACTTTTATGCTAGGATTCGAACTCGGGTGACTGGCGTGGGAGGCGTATACCATCACCACTCAGCTATAGGAGCTTGACGCTCGAGCCCGAGGGGGCTCTCACGTCTTGTGGTGATTGAGTTCTATGTATACGTGTTGCAATTGTTAAACACGGTGCGATATACATTATTTAACGTATATACACTGCGCTTAGTTGCCTATAGGCAACTCAATGTGAGAAGGGGTTAAAGAAATAAATTCGAATCTGAACAAATTTTTAAAATAAAATTTTCTAAATTAAACTCACGTATTCCATTCGATTGCGATGGTAACAACCCTGGATTGACATACAACGGCACAACAGCTTCGAGGTCATCATTTTCACGCGGCAACAGCGTCGCGTACTGCGTGTTCCGATCCCTATTTCCGCCAAACCCAAACGATATCCGGTCCATAATTCCGGTTTCTGTCATCGACTCGGCACCGACTTGGGATTTAGAGTGACCACTGTATGATTGTTGTTGATGATGATGATGATGGCGTTTCGTGTCCACTGAGTTACATCCGGATCTTCCGCTTCCGCCCATTTGTTTGCCGATATATGCAATTATGGCCAGTTCAATTAAAGCACCGAACACAAATGAAACGCATGCGAGCATCCATACGTCCATCGCTGAAAACATTAAATATTACGTTAATGAGCGAAGCAACAGTAGTACTGTAGTGACCCGAATAAGAGGGCGGGGACTGATATTTGTCTAACAGCTTATAAGCTTTGTTACAGCCCCACAGAAAAACGTTCCGGTCCTGTTCTATATACATGGGCCATTGTGCTTATGTATCGCTTACCTTTAATATACGAAACTTTCGGCAAACTTCTAATAATGTTGCCGTATTGAAAAGTAATTGCAAGCAACGCGCTGACAGTAATTGTAGTGCGTGCAGGAAGTATTTTGTGGTCAACGCAAAAACTGATCCATGAGCTTACAATGATGATATATGTGGGAATATATGCCTGAAATGAAAACAAAAAACATTCATCTGGATATTTTAACAGGCTGTGTATAGCGTAAATTGTTGCCGATGGCAATCCATACGTCACTGGTTCAAACTCGACTGCGTTCGTAGGGAAATTTTCTCAGATGCCTCTAAATGGCATTGCATGAATCATTTTACGTGCATCCAAAATGACTTGATTGATCAATTCAGCTTGCGAGTTAGTTATTTGTGAATTAATATCAGTAAACATAAACTCATCCTGATTTGAGTTGATTCTAACTCTGAGTTGAGTTGACTCGTGGCGGATTGGTTATTTAACTCAGAATGAATTGAATCAACTAAAAATTCTGAGTTCTGATAGTCCTAACTCAGACTGCACTGCAAAAAACGGTGAGTCAAATTGACTCGCTCCGAAATAGGCTCTACGGGACTCCACAAACTGAGTCAAATTCGACTCCGCCAGAGCCAAATTCGGCTCACTGAGTCGCACGTTTGACTCTGGCGGAGTCGAATTTGACTCAGTTTGTGTAGTCCCGTAGAGCCTATTGCGGAGAGAGTCAATTTGACTCACCATTTTGGCAGTGTGAGTGATTCAACTCATTCTGAGGTATTAAAATAAACTCACTGAAATTACAGTGTGTTTTTATGGTACAGTGATACATTTGTACATTACTACACATATGGCAATTGTTATTTTATGCGTTAACAGTGAGAGTTAACCCGACACGTTTATTTTATAAGAAACTCAATTTTCGAAGCATAAAACTAAAAAGTTGTAACACAGGAACCGTACTATTTTATCATAAAAAAATTTTCCGGTAAGGGACTCTTGACTCGGGATCCACCCTGTTGCCCGTGTGAGAGCTTCGGGTTTAACTCTTAACTTGAAAAAAGATTTCAGTTCAGCTCTAGCGACATTTCCTTCGTATAAATTCGTTTAGTCTTAGGCTTAGTGTTTGGAAAATCTAAATGTAGCCTGTTCCTAACTATTAGCCTAACAGTGTACACTGTAAATGTTAATGAGTTGATTTTAACTCAGAATCAGTTAAATCACTCAGTCTGAGTTTAGGACTATCAAAGAACTCATAATTCTGAGTTGATTCAACTCAATCTGATTTAATTAATCACCTTCCCCGGAGTCAACTCAACTCAGAGTGAGAATCAACTCAACTCAGAGTGAATTGAAGTTTAGCGTTAATATTAAATCAGAAATAACTAACTTTCTGTCTGAGTTGATTGATTAACTCATTGAAATTTACAGTGTAGTCCATTTATTTTGAATATTGAAAAAGTGTACCTAAACTCATACATAGTTCACCGATTAAAATTCAAATAAATGTTTACTTGTAGAATGTAAAATTCTGATCGTCGTTGAAATGTAAACGACACTTCCAAGCGATCCCATTGGCCATTAGGATACAACGGCGTATGCTTTGTCACTTGCCAGTCGATCAATTCAAAATCAGGCAACTACAAATTCAAATACAAACGATATTTCAACGACATAAAACACACAATGGTGTACCGAGAAACTTTGATTGGAGGGCCGTATCCTGCCAGGTACAGTGCCTTTGGTTTCCGCCTAAAACCAACCTTAGCATCCTTTAGCGGCGCAGATCTCAATTTGTTGATGGGATTTTTGAGGTTGTTCACGTTCCCGTGTTTGGTTTCGAGATCCATTTTAGAGTTCTCTTTTAGGTCCTTAAAATTTGACAGTTTGGGTAATCTGGGTCAGAGCGAATTAATTGCCATGTGAGTACGACTTGAGCAAAATATCGGGTGCGAAGCGAGCGAGAACCTATTTTGTATAATATGAAATATTTCTAGGCACAACGTGTTGCAAAGCGAAGACTCGATGTCAGAATTTAGACTGAGTTTTGAACAATTTGTGAGCAAAGCGAGCAGGAAGCTATACATTGTTTCAGTGTTAAATCCCTCTGTAACAGTCTCAAAACATTTCTGATTACGTTGTGAAATATATTGCAAAATAACGTCATTATAACGTGTTTCATTGCATAGCCAGTTCTGTTTTAGTTTGCTCCTGTTTAAAAACCTGCATTTTTACCTTAAAGAAAGTGAATTTTTTGGTAAGCTTATAAACTTTAATGTGTAGCTGCCATGTGTAAAATCTTTATATTATTCGCAAGCTTATGAGTAGTACTATAAGGCCAGTGCCACTAAACAGCTGGAAGTTAACGTTAAACAAATGTTATTTTCCAAAAACTATAAATTTTTTGAGAACTTTTAAATTATGCTAATCCCGTCAGCTACTACGTCTATTTTCAGTCGGCTTCGTTTAAGCTCGTCAAAAGATTATATTCCAATATTTTTCGAATAACAGCTATAGGTACGTAGTCATAATAAATGGCTAGAATTAAACAAGCGATGCGCTGTAAAGCACCAAGGCGATATCAAATTGCTAAAAACAACACATAAAGGGTTATTCAGCGGGATAGCGTTCAGATCAAATGGCGCAACAAACTGCAACAATGGAACCCGGAAAACATGGCTGCCGCTCTCTCGTAGCTGGTATCTGAGTATCAACAAACGTCTCAGTGTGAAAATGAGTCTCGAAAGAATGCTGTCGGTGAATTTTGACGATTATAGCAGACTTCAGGGGGTCAAAGGTGATTTTGGCGTAGCTGTATTATCTTTTACCACATGAATATTTTCAATTTCATCCGAAATAAAATGTCGCTTTTGAAATTTGCGAGCCGGACAACGGAATGAGACGCGTTTTGCGTTTTGAACGTGAGAGCAATTTTGCACCAGTACGATGTAACGGCAGAAGACTGAGTGTCTTCTGGGACGACAATAATACCTGAACTGCCTTCGGAAATAATCCCAACGGTTTCGGGAACCAAACCAATCGAACTTCTTCGTTATTGTAACTGTAGCTTTCGAATGCTAAAGTGCAAGTTTGTGAGTCAAATGGAAACATTCGTAAGTCGAGATCACAAGGTCCGCTTGCCTGAAAGCATCACTCAAAAATAAAATCATAGCAGTTTCGCAACCAGCAATTCTTGGTAGATCAGAAAAGAAGATGTTTATAAGAAGCAAAAATATTTCATGTACGCAGCGTTATCAGGCATAGTTCCACCTTCGGCTACCCCAAGTTGCAATTCCGCTTTTTACTAGCCCAATTCGGAAGTGGACTGAATTATGATTTGAACTGAGACATATACACTAAAATCAAAATTGTGGTTGCGAAATTTACAACGCCATATCGGAAAACAAAATCGCACAAGCGATTGTTCGGGTTGTTGAGTTACTCATTAAAATGATATATTACAGCCCAAATATTTGAGATGAAACAGTACCCAAGTTTACACGAGACGTTATACTGTTTAATAAATGAAAAATTAACCAATTAACAAGTGAAATTTCTGGCAAAACACGTTTAGCACTTGAAATTTGCCACTGTAATTAAGTTCAGTTTAAAAAATTATTTGAACAGATTCTGCGAGTCGCTCCACCAATTTTGCTGATCCTAAAATGGCCGCTTAGTTGGGGTACAAAACTATTTTTTCACCTTACGAACATAATGACCAAAATCTTGACGCAAAAAATTCTACGACGCTGTCAGCAGAATTCTATGTTAACCCTTTCTCTGATTGAGTTTCCTATAGGCAACTCAGCGCAGTGTATGTACGTTAAATAGTATATATCGCACCGTGTTTAACAATTGCAACACGTATACATAGTACTAAATCACCACAAGACGTGAGAGCCCCCTCGGGCTCGAGCGTCAAGCTCCTATAGCTGAATGTTGATGGTATACACCTCCCACTGCAGTCACTGGAGTTCGAATCCTAGCATAAACGTAGGTCTCAGGGGAAATAGAAAATATTCATGTGAGAAAGGGTTAAAATTTTCCGGCCGCCTTTAGAAATGTTTGTTCTTTATTATTTTTGAGATCTGAATCATTTTTGATCATCGAAGACCATCTTCTTATATTTTATCTGGTAATTAAGAATGTATTTGTGACCTAACCGCAACAGACAACAGTCATGTTCATGTATAACTGCAAATTTATCTTCACTGTAAATTTCAGTGAATTGATTTCAACTCAGACTGTGTTGAATCACTCGACAGTCTGGGTCAAGACTGTCAGAACTCAGAATTTTGAGTTAATTCAATTCATTCTGAATTAATTTGTTCAATTCACCCGGAATCAACTCAACTCATAATGAGAGTCAACTCAACTACAGAGCGAGTTATTGTTTACAGATATTAGTTCAGAAATAACCAATTCGCTAGCTGAATTGATTAATCAACTCATTGGAATTTACAGTATTGTTTACACATGCATATGTAAATGCAGAATACGTAAACAAATGAAAAAAGAAGAGAACAACCATCTAAACACGATCTCGCTGAGACGACGTCGCTAAAAACCAGACAAATACTTGGCGAATTTGTAATACCTTAATTCTATAATTGACCCAAACAGTTCCGTTTTGGTACAAAATAACGAATAAATTATCGATAGGCGACTTGTGCAATTCTGAACTTTTCGTATTCACAATGCACGTATTTGGAGTCCAAATGGTTTCGAGAAACTTTGCCCCGGCTGTGATGTTATTTTTGCAGAATCGAAGCGAAGTGAAATTTAAGCTGTTGTCTCGCCACAACTGACTGAACAGAATGTCGGTCTCAAAGCTCGCAGTAGTTTCGCTGATCTCGGATATTCCTTGGACTTGGATTTCGATCTAAACAATATATATCAAACGTAGCATTTCAGGTTCAGATGGTCCAGCGGTCTGTCTATCAGATGTATTCTCATGACAAATTCGTTCATACGATTCTGTTGTGAATTTCGCGTTTCGTTGGTCTATTTTTCACTGGCAAAAAATACTCAAACACAGTTGAGAATTTTGCTATTCGGGTCAAAACATGTTCTCATTCGCTGCGTTGGCTTACAAATAACTTTTACACGAGGGTATGCACTGCGAAAGTGACACCTTGGCTAAGATCTCCGGCTGTTTCTAACGTATTCTCAAATGTATGTAGCACCTATCACCAGTCGACGATAAACCTATTTTTGGAAGTAGGGTATAGTGCGTTTGGAAATTTGGTAAAAAATTTTGCGTTTGATATATCCTGCACTGCAAAAAAATGGTGAGTCAAATTGACTCTCTCCAAAATATGCTCTATAGGACTACATAAACTGAGTCAAACTCAACTCTGCCAGAGTCAGATTTAACTCACTGAGTCGGACGTTAGACTCTGGCTGAGTCGAATTTTGAATCAGTTTGTGTAGTGAAGAGCCTATTTCGGAGAAAGTCAATTTGACTCACCATTTTTTGCAGTATGTAAATGCAATGAAATATCGGTTTCGCAGTTCCAGCAGGTCAACTGTTCGAAGATCTATAACCAACTGGCAATTGATGCTATTGTAGTGACCCGAATAAGAGGGGACTGATATTTATTTGACCTCTCCAGAGGGTACTTCCCTGTTCTTCGGTTACGGTACTGCAATTATCCGTTGAATTAAACGTTTATTTGTCTTGTGTCAATAGCTTGAGCGATAATACAAGGTCATACTTAGAATGTACTGAACTCAAATTATTTGGTCCTAGAGTCATTTATGCGCTACAATTAGGATTAATTGACATTTATGGACTCTAATTTGGGTTAAGGGACTCTATCCGCTTACGGACTCTTATTAGGAATACGGACTCCAATTGATTCGGACTCAAAATGGGGGGCCCCTTCTCTTATCCCTCCTCTCCCTCTTATTCGGGTCAATACAGTAAACAAAGTTGAAAATATGAGCCATAAAACATTAACCTGAACGATTACAGCTTCTTTCTCGCTGGGTAAATTATGAGATGCAGCGTAGCGTTTCGCGATTAAATTGAGTACTTCAGATTCAGTCAAGTCTCCATCACACGGCAACGCCTTTCGTCCAGTTGAATCCAACTCGGGTTGTGACGACTCAAAATGGTTACTGTTTCCGGACGCTGTTTGACCACATGTCAATGCAACCAATTTGACGACAATTGAAAAAAATTTCAATATTCTTTTGTCTGATTTTGATCTGCCCATCAGTCGTTTGGTTTCCATTGTATGAATATAGGAAATGGTGAAAATGAAGAATTTATGAAACAAAATGTTGATGGGGGTGTAGCAATAGAAGATGCAGTAATTTTGGCAAAATCAGACGAAAATCTTTAAGCTTTTAATACTAAACCTTGTATTATACTTTCTACTCTGTAAAAACACACTACTTAAAATACTATAGTTATGTTTTACTAACTTTTTGAAGTAAGTGTACTAAATATTGAGCAAATCTTTGCTTAAATAATGTAAATAACTAAAACTACTGTTGTCATTTCCTGATTAATTAAGTAAATATAAAGCTAAAAATTTGGTGTTTGCTTAAAATTAAGTAAAACTTTGCTAAGCACCATAGTAAATAAAACCGACACTTAATTTGACAACAGTTTTACTTAATTTTAAATATATTTTTAGTGAGTATTTGTATCGGTATGAAAAATATAATGGAGCAGGAAGGAGCCAGCGATAAAACATACTGGAATCGGACCACGAAAGTGTCGCCAGAAATGAAGCGAAATCAAGTCGTTGAAACAATGTTTAAGTTGTAATTTTAGCAAATATCTGTAAAATGAGCGGCCCATGTATAGAACAGGGCCGGAACAGTAGTATAAGCATATTACTAAGCCTAAGCCTAAGCCTAAGCGCATGGATAAGTCTATTCCTAAGCCTACGCCTGAGCCTAAGGCAAAAAAAATTAATCTAAAGCTTAAACCGTAATCTATTATAGCCCCTTCGGAAAAAGATTCGGCACTGTTCTATACACGGGCCAATGTTGTCAAAAAGTTTGATTTTAAGTCAGTTTTTATTTGCAACAATTGTACCAAAAGTTTTAAAGTCAAACAACGCATTGAACGATAGTTTTTTTGTAAAATTGTGCGAATATTGCACTACCGGAACTGTCGGAATCTCGGGCAAAAATTCTACCGGAGCTGGAGCCAGAGTGACGAAGGCTTCTGGTTGTTGCCTGATTGCAAGATATCCACCGGCCAGGTTACTATTTTTTCGTGTTTCAACCAAATATATCAGCATTCATATTGTAAAAGGTGATATCAAGTTTGTCGTTGTATACAGAACTGGACATTACCCGTGGGTACCCGCGGGTAATCGCGGGTCGGGTAAAGAGGTTAAGAATTTCAGGCGCGGGTATACCCGCGGGTAAAGATTTGTATCATACGAGTAAAACATTGAAAGTTCTTACCCGCGCCAACTTTTTATGTGTTAACGTGCAAAACACGCTAGTAACTATGTAGTGACCCGAATAAGAGGGGGAGTGATATTTATTTGGCCTCTCCAGAGGGTACCCCCGTGTTATTCGGTTACAGACTGTTATATACATCCAGTACTGCAAAACGGAAACGGACACCGATTTTTCAACTTCACAACATTTTGCAGATATTGGCTAAAATTAACTAATTAACCATCATTCTTACTACCTAATTTCAGCTCACCTCCGGATCAAGCTCCGGTATTTTCACCTCCGGTTGCACCCTGATAGCTACACAAATGTGTGTAGTACAGGCAGGACCGGCGTTTGGATACCCGGGGCGTACCATAAAGGTCCGTGGGAACCCCAATATAATGTATCATCGCTCTAAAAGTTTCTGGTCTGCGTGAAAATTGTTAGTTTGCCAAGATGGGCCCCGTGGGTCGGGGTACCCCAATTGGAAGCTTTGGACGGCGTTTCCGCCGGCGCTTAGTACAGGTAACAGTGTATGATACTTTAGCTAATAAATACTTCAATCAGTTGTTGTAGAGATAAATGGATATGTTCGTCATCTCGGTTAGGTCCAAAAACTTTAGTATTTGACATCGAGGAAGCAACGAATTCTGGTGTGAAATGATTTTCTGCACAGTATAAATGTGAATCAAGTGAAGGTAAGGAAGCTGAGAGTGGGCAGCAATCTAAATTCCACGTTTAACTTTACAGTTGTAGTACAATACATAGTTCGATATGGACCCGTTCCTATAAAAATCGACAGCCACAGCGAGAGACATGAACCAACGAAACGGCCGTCAAATTGCCCGATTTAACATTCATTTTCTGTTTCAATACGTTAAATGAGTCAAATTGCCCGATTTAACATTCATTTTCTGTTTCAATACGTTAAATGAGTCAAATTGCCTTAAGCGATGTATATCTCGGTGTACAACAGTAGGGTGATTAGCCATCACACCTACGCCTTTTATGGCCAATGTTACAGCCGTAACAGTTGATTAAGGGTATTCCTAAGCCTAAACGTAAGCGTTCCAAAAGCGTATTCCTATTCCTATTCCTAAGCCTTAAACTAAGCCTGACCAAAAAATTGAAGTCTAAAATTTAAGCCTACACGTTTACGAACCCACCAGAAACCGGGATGGCCCTAAAAGTAACATGGGTTTCTTTTTGTGGTCAGGTAATTTTAAATGGATCACAAATAGGAAGGAATACGAGGTATAGTGTAGACACCCGTTTTTGAAACAGCCACAACTGATCAATTCACAATTAGAACTCATATATGGAGGCCAGCTTCGCTGTGACATCCGTCTTCCGGGTCCAAAAACTCTCGTCAAGTTCAAGTATCCCAAAGAGTATTACTCAGGTAAAGCTGGTTCACTGTAAATTTCAGTGAGCTGATTTTAGCCTAGAACGAGTTGAATCATTCAGTCTGAGTTAGGGCTATTGGAACATAGAATTTTGAGTTGATTCAATTTATTCTGAGTTAATTAACCAACTCACCTAGAGTAAACTCAAATCAGAGTGAGATTGAACTCAACTCAGTGTGAGTTAAATGTACACTGATATTAATTCAAAAATAACCAACTCGCTAGCGGAACGGATTAATCAACTCAGTGGAATTTACACTATACTCTGTATACATATACATTTAGTGTAGAAACCCTTGCTATAAAAATCCTGATCAAACTCAATATAGTTGACTATATTTCAATGCGCTGGTTGGCTATTTTGATATTCCCAAACGACTACAGAAAGAGAAAAAATGCAATATTTGGCAAACAAAATACGAAAAAAACGTCCATTTTTGAGGCAGGCAGCGAAGAAATACGCAAAACCCCTAAAGTCTGTTTATAAGTGCAAAATCTCAAGGTCTCCTATTTTTACTGTCGCTTTTAAAAACAACGGCAATAATTAATGTTTATGGGATTGGCATTTGTGATTTTATGGTTGTTTGCATAGGTGTGCATACACCGAGTCCAGTCGAGACGGCTAGAAAGGCGGAGCTGAGAAGACTTTGAAAGTCATTGGCTAAAAATATTACAAAATTATGCTTTTAAGGGGCTTTCTGATTCTAAAAATGGATTCGGACACTTACCTTTTTTACTTACAATTTGTGAGATGTCTGAGCAGACTATAGTCGAAAAGTTATGGTTTTAAATTGTCCGTTTTAATTGCTAAACCACTGTAAACAGTGTTTGGACTTATAAAAAGGTCTACTAAGACTGAAGTGAAGGATAAGCTTCAAAATTGCAGAGTTGTCCGGCGCCGTCCGTCACTCGTACGACGCCGTCCATCACCCGTACGACGCCGTCCGTCACCCGTACGACGCCGTCCGTCACCCGTACGACGCCGTCCGTCACTCGTACGACGCCGTCCGTCACCGGTACGACGCCGTCCGTCACCCGTACGACGCCGTCCGTCACCCGCCGTCCGTCAGCGTGCGGCGTCGTACGCAAATAACTCACGTACGATACCGTATGGTGCCGGACAGTGACGGACGTCAAGTATGGCGCAATCATTGTTTATTGATCTGAAATTGCAAACATTGTTAATACAAAAAATATTTTAAGAAATATGCAATGATTTGCAGATGCAATTTGCATATAAACAAGCTGTCTATACCTGCAAAAATACATTACGGCAACAGAAATCAACAGAGGTTGTGTCCGTTGACACAGATACACTGTAAATTGCAGTGAGTTGATTTCAACTCAAAGTGAGTTGAATTAATCAGTCTGAGTTAGGACAATCAGAACTCAGATTTGTGAGTTGATTTCACTCAATCTGAGTTAACTGATCAACTCACCCGGAATCATTTCAACTGAAAGTGAAAATCAACTCAACTCAGAGCGAGTTAATGCTTATTGTTATTAACTCAGAAATAACTAACTCGCTAGCTGAATTGATTATTCAACTCATTGGAATTTACAATGTATGGGTTTTTCCGTTTAATTCGCATCCGGATTTCGTTTGCCTATAAATGGACGGTGTTTAAATTGTATATTTGAGCTTCTCATGACTTTCCTGATCATAACATTGAAATTTGAATTTGTGAAAAATTCGATTTTTTTGCGTTTCTAAAAATCTCTTGCAATGGGAAAACTTCTCTGTCAAAAAGTTCAAAATTTGTTTATTGTTCACTGTAAAGTTTCGCAAGTTGAGTCGAATGGTGTTGCTATACTGTTTGTTCGGTCAGTAGTTCACGCATTATGGTCGATTCTTGTATGGCAAACGGTCAGGAATGTGCCAAATAAGTTATTTGTCCATAACTAACGAATTTTCTATCGAATTAAATGAATTTATTAGCACCGTTCCATCGAAGGTAAAAACTATGCCGAACGCTTTGAAAAATTTTGCTAACTTTTTGTATTTTTTCCGTTTCTCATCGGCACGTTTCACGACTTCAAATATAAAATTGAACTTTGAAGAATTCAAATTTAGGCATGGAATAATCACGGGATGACACAAGACGCTTAAATATCCAACACTGTCATTAGTGATGGGCATCGGATATTTTTTCATATCCGGATATCCGGAAATTCTTGCCGGATATTTATCCGGATATCCGGATATCCGGTGCCCATCTATAACTGTCATGCTAAATCGAACCATTTTTGGGTTAACACTGGCTATGGGATGGCTAAATGGAAAACACCCTTTCATAACTGAACTTGAATGCGACAAAGTTGGTCTGCGCTGACGTCATCCAAGGATTTTTCTTCTTCCTATATTACTGTGGTATTTTGTAAAAAGGCTCATGCCGCTCCAATATACTGGAAGGTTGTATGTATTTTGTAGTAACTTATAGCTCCAAACCCTTAAACAAACTCATTTGATATGAATAAAATATTCAAACTTGACCATTAAAATTGGTTTGTCAAAGTGAATCGCAGTCAAGAGGTCAGTAGGGATGAACTCAGCCGCGAATTTTTGTCCCAACCTGGTTATGAAATGTTCGGTTTCCTATGCACCAGTGTCAGATATACATGGCATGCACTGCAAATTTGAGTGCGTTGATTTCAATTCAGAATGAGTTGAATTACTCTTAGTCTGAGTTAGGACTATCAGAACTCGGAATTTCGAGTTGATTCAATTCATTCTGAGTTAATTAATCAACTACCGCAGAGTCAACTCAACTCAGAGTGAGAATCAACTCAACTCAGAGTGAGAATCAACTCAACTCAGTGCGAACTAATTTTTACTGATATTAATTCAGAAATAACCAACTCGCTAACTGAATTGATTAATCAACAAATTAGAATTTACAGTGTGGGACCAGGGTTCGTATTCCCAAACGTGTGAGCACAAATTATCAGATTTTCAAACAAGTGACTAAATACAGTTATAAAGGTCGAGGCCCATGTATAGAACAGGGCCGAAACAGTAGTATAAGCATATTCCTAAGCCTAAGCCTAAGCCTATCGTTTCACATGAAGACCCGATCTGAAGTACAAAAATTATTGCCAAAATTGAAAGCTTTTCATTGGATGACTCAAAAACTACACGACGTATCGTCAAATGGTAAATAGGTCCTGCACGGAGATTATGACCCTCTGTCCAAGCATTGCCTGTACTTCTATAGATCCAGTGGCCAATGTTACATTGAGGGGCGTAACAATAGATTAAGCGTATTCCTAAGCCTAACCCTAACCGTTACAAAAATGTGTTCCCAAGCCTGAACCTAAGCCTACGCCTAAGCAAAAAAATTGCAATCTTGAATCTATACTTACTGTTTTACAGACCCACCAGAAACCAGGACGCCCGTTAAAGTAACATGGGCCGATCCAGGCACAAACATTCAAAAACCATATGCTTACACCAAAGTTGACGCAAAAATCAACATTTTGAATTGTCAAAATTGACTATGAGATCGGTAGCAAATCTTGAAGGCTAAGAATATATTGCTCACACAGGCTTCTGTACGATAATTAACGGGTTTCCGGTTGAAAATATCAAAAAGCACTTCACGTTGTCACACAAATGCACTTTGTATAACCGTTTGTAATGGTATGAGGTTCAAAATATCCAGATTGACTCGAACTCGAGAGAGAGAGAGAAGTATCTCATAAACCAGAGCAAAAAATTTTCAGATGCAAATTTTGGCCCATGTTACTTTAAGGGGCGTTCAGGTTTCTGATGGGTCCATAAAAGAGTAGGTTTAGTTTTTAGATTGTATTTTTATGCTTATGCTTAGGCTTAGGCTTAGGCTAAGGCTTAGGCTTAGGCTTTGGCTTTGGCTTAGGCTTAGTCTTAGGCTTAGGCTTTGGCTTAGGCGTTTAGGCTGAGGTGTTTAGGCTTAGGAACTCATTATTGCAGCGCTTAGGCTTAGGCTTAGGCTTAGAAATACGCATAATCTACTGTTACGCCCTTTAAAGTAAGATTGGCCCAAATATTTAAGATCAGCTTAGCAAAATTAAATTCGTACTGGGTTGATGTGTAGACGCTTTGAAATCTCAGTCTACCAAAAAGTACATCTTTTTCGTTGCAGGAAGCTTAGCATTTGATATGCACCGAATTAAAATTTATATATGTGTCGCTTGTTATCAACGTTTTACGGTCGGTAAATCTGATCAAACTTTTACCCCTGTTTTAAAATCCTTCAGCCCAGAAATCTCCGGCCACCGGCTTACGACGTCAGAACCTGCGGGGTTACGTGGAAACTCTGATCCATTACTTTCAATACGATAAACTTGCGTTTAATCCAACATATGCCACTTCGGACGAAGGGGTCCATTTGGTTTAGCGACCCTGCGTATATCCGGTTCGAATTTAAACCGACAATTTGGTCTCGGTAAACCTGATATTTTTGTAGACCAGAAATGATTTTTGTAAAACCATAAGAAACGCTTTGACCCATTTAATCAGTACACGTAAACAAAATCTGAGTTCAATTACAGTCCGTTCGTCTATAAAGGTATATATCGTCAACGTTGCATTTCTTGTCAAATTTAAAATGGATTTGATAAGCAACGCAAACGGTATCAGATATACCCACATGAGTTGTTTATATACCGTGATTTAAAGCGGTTTTCGTTCCTGAATATGGTTTTAAAGCACAATCATGAGAATTTCGTTTAAAGAATTATCGTCTACTGGACGACCCACAACGTGCTGAGCGTAGTGGTATTCAACCCAAAGGGCACAGCCGTCCAAACATACTTTGGAGTGTATATGCCAGAGTGGGAATTTACCCGCGCGGGTACCCGTGGGAATTTCAACCGCGGATATACTCGCGGGTAAAGATTTGTATCACGCGGGTAAAGAATTGACAGTTTTTACCTACGCTAAACATTTAAGAGTTTTAAGGTGCAATACGTACGCCATTAACTAAGCTGGTCAGTGAGCATTGAAAAAGATGAGATGTAATTTCAAGGTAAAATTCTATTGGAAGGCGTTTACGATGACCAGTGAGCTATAAAAGCTTGACTCTCAGGGCCGAGAGGTATCACGTCTTGTGGAGATTTTGCAATGTGCATATATGTTATATTGTTAAACACTGCGTGTATTGCTAGTACATTATTGTATTTAGTTGCTTATAGTATACTCTATGAGTAAAAAAGCAAAAAAAACTGTAGTCAGGAATGTAAGCCTACGCTTTTACATGTCCATCAGAAGCCATGACGGCCCTAAAAGTAACATGGACCATGGGAATAGCGAATATGCTGATTAGCGAGTATCTTACTTATTTGCCAGTATATGTCGACTTTTTGGAGTGACACATTTAAACGTTTTGACCGATATAAATAACAGGGGCGGAAGAGTATTATAAGCATATTCCTAAGCCTAAGCCTAAGCCTAAGCGTAAGAATGAGCATATTCGTAAGTTTAAGCCAACGCCAAGCAAAAAAATTAGTCTCAATCTTAAGCTTACCCTATTCTAGTCCAACAGAAAAACGTTCCGCCCCTGATCTTTACATGTGCCAACGTTTCTTATAACTAAAACCGCTACGGATCACAGTGTACCGCATAATTGGCAATCAGTGGTGTCAGTGTTCTACTGCGAAAACCCATAAAAACAGCTCGCAAAGGCTTATAAAAATAATAAACTCCATTAGCCAAAGTTAACATATCTCTTTGCTAAGTAACTAGTAACTACACTGCAAAAAATGGGTAATCAAATTGACTCTCTCGGAAATAGGCTTTTCTTGACTACACAAACTGAGCCAAATTCGATTCACTATGTCGCACGTTTGACTCTGGTGGAGTCGAATTTGACTCAGTGTGTGTAGTCCCGTAGAGTCCATTTCGGAGAGAGTTAATTTGACTCACCATTTTTTACAGTTCAGCAATCTGCTTTATAAATTTGAAAACATTTAATTCAATTCTTCGCATCTAAAACACATTTTCTAAAATCAGATCGCTTGTAAACCTAATAATTAGTGAACGTAACAGTCCTTATTTATTGTTAACCAATTATGCAAATTAGCCTGTAGCTATAATAATCCATTTTATATTTTAAAACCACGATACGAGGTTATCCCTTCACATTAATATCGTTTTAAACAAAAAGTTTATCAAAATCCGTTCCGCAGTTTCTGAAACATTCTCGTCGGACGAATAATCGCAGTGACATCCAACTTACGACCCTGGAGTACATAACAACAACGAATTACGAAACTCGCTTCGTTAATTTATGGTTTGAACCCACAACCATCGTTTTAGGTTTTAAAAGGGACAGATCAATTGAATCTCCGGTATTCAGATCGCGTGATAATCAGGTTTGATTGACAAAAGGTAAGTGAAATAACCTTGATATTCATCAAACTGTAGCGCCGAAGACCAGGTAAATATAACGCAATTTTTGACAGTTGAATTTCAAACTAAAATTTAAAAAATTCAATTTTGATGTCATGGCAATCTTACCTTGACATATAAGCGTTAATTAACAAGCTGTACTATAAGGTACTATATACCCTGTAAAAAATGGTGAGTCAAATTGATTATCTCTGAATAGGCCCTACAGAACTACACACACTGAGTCAAATTCGGCTCCACGACAGTCAAACGTGCGATTCAGTGAGTCAAATTTGACTTTGGCGGAGTCGAATTTGACTCAGTTGGTGTAGTCCAGAAAAGCCTATTTCGGAGAGAGTCAATTTGATTCACCATTTTTTGCAGTGTGCACATTTCCTACTTTCTGGCAAATATTAAGTTTTATACACCGTTTCAAAATCAACGCTTGGATACGCCACTATTAGCATAGTCTACGTAACACAGCGTTGTGTCATATTCGTATACGACAGAACAATACGAACCTAATGAAACAAGTTCCTTTGCGTTTTTGGTTCATTGTTAATACCGATAGAAAGAAAAATTGGCAAGCCGGAAATGACCCAAATCAGCTGGAATCCGGTTGGAAAGGTTTCAAGTTCTCTAAAAAGGGGGTCAACGCGACCGTATGCCCCCCGATACGAAATATTTGTAGTCAGACAAAAACGCGCTGTATTATATAGAATCATTCTAACCGATTTGTCAGTTCTATTTTCAACACGGATATTCGAGCCATTTATGTTTACGGCGTACCAAATCCTGTTCAATAGTGTAGTTAATGTTGCAGTACTTAGAAATATTTTCTACGCACATTCAGTAGGTTTAAGAAAGTGTCACAGTATAGACATTTTATTAATATATAATTATAACAGAAAATTAAATGTTAGGTTACTTTGCCAGAACAATTTCACAAACCAGCTAGTTTGAGAGCTAAAGGTAAGGGCCCATGTTACTTTAAGGGGCGTCCAGGTTTCTGGGGGGTCTATAAACGAGTAGGTTTCGATTCTAGATTACATTTTTTGCTTAGGCTTAGGTTTAGGAATCCACTTTCGCAACGCTTAGACTTAGGCTTTAGGCTTATGAATGCGCTTAATCTACTGCTACGCCCATTAAAGTAACATTGGCCAAGGTAAGTAAGGCTTTACGGCGTAGCTGCTTACAAGAGTTTCCTGAATGGCACAGGTTTGAGACGGCACTTTTCACACCTTTAGGTTAAGTGTTATTCAGGAAGTATATAGGTAAGATTTGTTGTTTTGGATAACATTTCAACAAATGTACAGTATGTCCTGTATCATTGGCTTTTAAGTGGAAAGCATACTTTTTGCTATTTGGTAGCGAATATCACAAAGTTATTTTGCTCGGAAAATTAACGTCAGATGACGCGCAAACAAAATTTATAAGCAAGCAAACAAATTGGCCAATGTCATTTTAAGGATCGTAACAGTAGATTAAGCGTATTCCTAAGCATAAGCATATGAGCGTTGCAAAATGTGTTCTCAAGCCTAAGCCTAAGCATAAGCCTAAGCCCAAAAATGAAATCTAGAATTTAAACCTACTCTTTTATGGACCTACCAGAAACCTGGACGCCTCTTAAAGTAACATAGGTCGACAGATTTATATATGCGGTCAGGTCAAACCACTCCTAACATGAAAATTTTTGCTGCAGTAATTGAACTTTCTGACCAGGATGAGCCAAGACATCCGCAGGGATGGCTCCGCACTCCGTCCGCTGTCACCTTTCCGTAGTTGCGGTTCTCAGTATTCGAGTTGAGTAGCAATATTTTCCCTGCAATAGAGCTGGTTTATGGCATATCGCTTCAGTATTTTCGCAGCTGTAAACGAGAGATTTTACTCAAACAATCACTGATATATTGAAAGTTCGTGTAAATTTTCTAACAAAACGGCTTAAAATTGAAAATACCTCTGTTAAATTCTGATCCAAAAACGTAGTGACTATGTCATTTCAGAATGTTACAAAATGTCATAAAATTTGCTTTTGGAATCGAGAAGTTTAAAATACTAATTATTGTTAAAATTGATTCTTTTGACTGTTTCTTGACAAATTTTAAGAGCCGATGTATTCGCTCGTTCTATTCCCCTCATATTCGCTCTTGTACATACCTCTTTTCGAGCGGGGCGACCAATCGCTGTCATTTGCGACATGAAAAATATTTTCCAGAAATTAAAATTTCAAAATTTGAATTAAATTTTAAAATTTGACTAAAAAATGCTTAATCCATTCAGCCAGTGTAAAATGTAACGTCCGCGTCACTGCCAAAACTGCATAGAACAGATCGCAAAATAGAACGCAACAGTACCTGGTGACGTACATCTGAGCTCACAAAAGGGCCTTATTCTCAAATGTGTGGACCACGTATCATCAGGTGTTGATACGTCAAGTGGCTATCTTACCTGTAGACGGTCAGCTTCAAAATTCAGCACAGGTTCTGGCTTTGGTACCTAATACTACTGAGTCAATTTTGAGACACGCGCAGTTGCAAGAGTTGGTCAGTTTGACTATACTCACTGATGATACGTGCTACACACATTTTACGATACAGGCCTACACACAAAATAAATTGTCTTAAAATTTCAAGACTCCTACTTTCTTAAAATTTTCATGACATTAATGTAATATATTTCAGACATTAACAGTCTTAAACAGCTCAGAAATTTGTGTCTAAAATGGTTAAAACATAAATGTATTATATTCAAGAAATTACTATTCACAATATGTAAGAAACAAATTTCTTTCTTTTAAGAAATATTTGTCTTATATTCAAGAATTTGTTTTCTGATTTTTATGCATGTCAATAAATTGCTATGTTTATATTCTTAAGAGAGTATATAAATAATCGAATTTCAAAGATATTTCGGATTGAGCTCAGGCTGCCCCCCCAACCTATGTTTACGTCTTCAACGAATCTTAGGTTGTAAGAAAGGGAATTTGGATGAACTTAGCTCCCAGCTGTGAAGGCGAATTCCCTGGCAGATCTTTTTTCTAAAACATATATGTTTCAAAAATCAGCAAAACAAGAGTGTTTTATTTCAGACATATTTGTCTTATATTTGTCTTAATCGCTTATGAAATACAGTTTTAAAACACTTAAGGATTACAAATTTCAGACGCAGATTTCTGAGAAATTTCACAAACTAATGTCTTGCATTTAAGACATATATGCCTTGGTGTCTCGATTAAAACATAATTGTCTTGAATTCAAGAAAACCTTTCTTGAATATCAAACAACGTTTTTCTGTCTGTGTGGATACAAACACTTTTAGTTTAGTTTTCAGCTTTGCCTCTCACACTCAGTATTCGAGACCTGTTCTAAATTCAATTCCAGACCCTGCCGTGAACCCATAATCGTAACTTTTGAGTTCTAAATCACTCAAAAAGCAAACGAAGCCATCAAAGCATAAAAAACCGCCGTCTGTTTGTCCTGGTTTTTCCTGCTTAGACACAATCTCACTTTTTTGCAACATCACCCGTCCACGTTCTGTGTCTTTATAGGCTTTTTATTAGCAAAAATATTCTTAAAGAATGTTTTTTGAGCAAAACGTTTTCATTTTTGTGATGGCTGGCCAATGAAAAAACAATGCATGTACATGTATGTACTTATACATTACTATTGTCATATTGCAATCAAGATATTGCAGGGTTTTGCCCGGTTCCGGTCTGGAAGACGGAACTTTTTCTTCCCCCACTTGAGCTGGTTTTGTAGGTCAAAAAGCCTGTTTTATTAAAATCTAAATTTTAAATTCCATCTAAGCACTAATTTCTGCCTCAAGACCGTAAATATTTCACAAGACCGGTATGAAGTTGAAGTTTTCAAAAATTCAAATTTGTACAAAAGTGAAAAAGGCAAAAGCTCAAATATGCAACAACTTTCAAATCCAACAATTTTCAACAGTTTATTTTAAGCCAGAATGAGTTGAATCCACTCAGAAGTCTGTGCTTTGAATTCAGTCTTTCAGAACTCACAATTCTGAATTGATTGAACACATTCTAAGCATATAATCTAACCAACTCACCCGGAATTAAATCAGCTCAGAGCGAGGTGATCAGTTGTGTTGTTTACTCAAAAGTAACGTGAAATGACCAATTCGCTCTGTGAGTTCAACTCATCAAAATTTACAGTGAAATTCAGTTGAAACAATCCAAAATTATCAATATCCGGCCGTTTTGGCGAGAAATACGCTAACCAAAATCCTGCCCTTAAATTACGCCTAAAATACAAAACCATCGACAAAATCTGTTCGAGGCCCCATCAACTTGAACAGGGCAGTTTGAATTGGTCCAACCTTGACGTCAGACCGCGTCACACGTCATATATGCGTATACTTGCATATACTAAATCTACATATACCGGTTGTTCTTTGGTTAAAAATCAAACAAATTAACAATAAAAACATTAATAATTATGGTAATTGCATACAAACTAATCATTTGCCGAAAATTAAATGTCAACCATGAGGCTGCAAATATTGCAAACTTTGCATCAAGCTTACAAACAAATACAAGACCGTACCCGCCACAGGGGTACCCGACGGGTCGTGCCTTCCCCCAATACAATTGACGATGGCATCCCACAAACCAAAGTCTTGTCTTGTTAGCTATGTCGGGGCGTGTGGCCAGACCATCGTGTTTAAGTGTCGAAAATTTTCAGGTGGGATGACAAGGATTTTGCAATATATCCACGCGAGGCTAAAACAGTTTCAGAGGGGTGACAATTTTGACGGAAAGTTGAACATTTCTGTCTCGTACCCCCGTGGCATTGGCCCCGAAATTGTATATCGACAAGTAATCAAATGTTAATTAGGTTCATTTACTAACCGTCAACAATACACTAATTTTTCTAAGTCCACTCCATTAGCGCTATTAAGTATACGGGTAAATGACAATCGCTGTAAGCCAGAATCACACTGTTAATAAACCTAAACACTGAATATCGAGTCGGCAGCGCTAAAAACGTTGGCCATACCCACAAAACGACAAGCTATTTGCCGGTTTGTCACCCACAGTAGGAAATCTTCACCCAGAGTTTTTGAAACTTAGCAAACTACCCTATCATCCAGTTCGCCCAAGAGGATGCCGTCCCCTAAGCCTTCCGCAGTTTGAACGGACACATAAGCCGGATGGGCAAATTCTTGCTGATAAACCCCCACAATACGCGGTTCTCGTTTTTGTACGCCAAAACAGCCCCAAGTGTACTTTATCGACAGTTTTAGCTGTCTAATAATAAATTACTTGGTATGGAAGGCTTATGGAACGATAGCTCCCAATCCTGCTCAGTGTTGTTCCGAAACGCAGGGGTTCAGGGGTGTGGCAGGAGCCTTACTGCTCAAAAATATCACAAAATTGATTGAAAAAGTTTGGTTAATAGTGAAAAAGCCGCTGTCACACTTGTGTAGTGTGGGACAAAACTGGTAAGTGCTGAGCAATATACTTACCATCTTTTTATCTTAAATTCTTTTTAGTTACGAAGATATTCGGACCGAAACTCTGAACTCACCGACTAACGTTAAAGCGAAAGTTGAAGGAGGGATACCCAACCTGTGTAGGTGGCTCTGCCACTCTTAAACCTTATTTCAAACTAAAACTAAAACACAAATTAAAACCCAAAACCAAAACCACACACCGTTAATTTCAGTGAGTTGATTTTAACTCAGAATGAGTTGAATTGCTCAGTCAGAGTTAGGACTATCAGAACTCAGAATTTTGAGTTGATTCAATTCATTCTGAGTTAATTAATCAACTCACCCCGACTCAACTCAACTTAGAGCTAGAATTAATTCAACTGAGAGTGAGTTAATGTTTTCTGATATTAATTCAGAAATAACCAACTCGCTAGCTGAAATGATCAATGAACTTACCGGAATTAACAGTGCACATTAATCGAGTCCGTGGCTCCACCTAGTCTCTCTTAGCCACGTCACTGAATCAGAGCGATACGCGTAGATCGGGAACGAACAAAATAACAGGTGTGTTTCGGGGTAAAGGACTGAGCCAAAATCACGAACTTCTCACAACCAGGGTGCAAGATCAAAGGCGTATTTGGGACAAAATGCCTCTTTCATATTTTGTAAAACGGAGTTTAGATTTGTTTAGCAAAAATCCGCCGTATGAAAATAACACAACCACAAGCCATGACTGCATTGATGTTTTGTAGACTTTATGGTTGACAAAAATTTGGCTGTGATACACTTTTTAGTATACTTAACCCTTGCTCACATGAATATTTTCTATTTCCCCTGAGACCTACTTTTATGCTAGGATTCGAACTCCGGTGACTGGAGTGGGAGGCGTATACCATCACCACTCAGCTTAAGGAGCTTGACGCTCGAGCCCGAGGGGGCTCTCACGTCTTGTGGTGATTTAGTACTGTGTATACGTGTTGCAATTGTTAAACACGGTGCGATATATATTATTTAACGTATATACACTGCACTGAGTTGCCTATAGGCAACTCAATGTGAGAAGGGGTTAAGGCAATGGTTTAAGCATCCTTTTGCTATTCCTGACCACAAAAGCCTAAACGTAAATGCAGGTGAGATTCATTGTCGGATTTGATTACTCTTCCCCCATTTCGCTGTTAACCGCTGTGTCCTGTTTGAGTTCGCCCGGAAAATATCGCTCCTGTGTCCGGTCCATGTAAAGATCAGGGGCGGAACGTTTTTCCGTGGGACTGCAATTGAGTAAAGCATAAGCTATGGACTAATTTCTTTGCTTGATTTAGGCTTAGGCTTAGGATTAGGCTTAGGAATATAATCATTCTTACGTTTAGGCGTAAGCTTATGCTTAGGAATATGCTTATAATACTGTTCCACCCCTGTTCTTTACATTAGCCCTGTGTCCCTGGCGTTAGTCGATAAAGGATAAAAACCTCAAGAGCGAAACGACCGAGGGATTATTGGATCGTTTTGCGTAAATCCTCTAAATTCCAGGTTGAAGCTTCAGCTTTGACTGAGGTTTTAAAGTACGAGCAACACATTTTTATTTTTGTCCGGGGTTCATTGTTGACTGCCTCCCCTGACACGACCGTTCTCTGTGTGCGTGCGTGCTGGCGTAGTTCCGCCTTTACTGTGACATAAACAAAAACTAAAAAGAAACCGCAATATCCATAGATCATGGCATCAAGTCTGCGTTATTGAACGCCAGAAAGTTTTTACAAAACATTTCTACCGATTTGATTATTATTATTATTATTATTACTATCTGGAACTAATAATCATAATGTAAGGCCAAAAATGATATATTATGGATTACACATATATGGGGCCCGTAGCTAAGGGGGCCAGAGTGGGCTCAACCCCCCTGAAAAATTTTTGGTACCCCTAGAAAATTTTCAACCTTGCTTGTAAGTTCATTAAAAACCCTTGAATGTCCCTCCAGAAATATTTTTAGCCCCCCCCCCCAGCAAGGTTAGCTGGCTCCGGGCCTGATACATATAAGTATACTTAAAGTCGCTTAAAGTCGGTATGTAGCATATATGGGCCCATGGAAGCTTAGCCTCTTTTAGAAAATTTTTGTTCTCGGCATCAGAGTTTGCGAATTATCCGAAAGCCACGCATGCCGTTGACATTTTTCGCCCTCTAAGAAATCATTTACGATGATTTGTTTGCAAAATATTTAAATTTTTTTCACAAAAATGGCTAACCTTTTGACACATGAATTGGCCCATGTATAGAACAGGACCGGAACGTTTTTTTGCGGGACTGCAATAGAGTTGTAAGCTTAAGCTTTATGCTAACTTTTTTGCTTACGCTTGCGCTTAGACTCATGCTTACGATTAGATTAAGGCATAGGCTTAGACTTTGGAATATGCTTGTGGTACAGTTTTGACCCTGTTCTATACATTGGTCCATGAATTTGTATAGTATCGACTGAAATTAATATTCGACTTTGGAATCCGGCGCCCTTCGTTACTGATATATCAGAATTTTTTTGTGATAAAATGGTAAGGTCTCCAGCTCAACAGTACCATTGTTCTTCCTCAGAAAATTGGTACATTAATTTATAGCATACAGTAAAAATTGCATTTCATACATTAATTTGCCAACCCGCCCGCTCGTCACAAATATTTGGGCCAATGTCACTTTAAGGGGCGTAACAGCAGATTAAGCGTATTCCTAAACCTAAGCCTAAGCCTAAGCAAAACTGTATTCCTAAGCCTAAGCCTAGCCAAAGCGTAGCAAAAATGTGTTCCTAAGCCTAAGCCTAAGCCTAAGCCTAAGCCTAAGCCTAAGCCTAAGCCTAAGCCTTAGCCTAAGCCTAAGCCAAAGCGTTGCAAAAATGTGTTCCTACGCCTAAGCCTAAGCCTAAGCCTAAGCCTAAGCCAAAGCGTAGCAAAAATGTGTTCCTAAGCCTAAGCCTACGCCTAAGCCTAAGCCTAAGCCTAAGCCTAAGCATAAGCCTAAGCCTAAGCCTAAGCCAAAGCGTTGCAAAAATGTGTTCCTAAGCCTAAGCCTAAGCCTAAGCCTAAGCCTAAGCCTAAGCATAAGCCTAAGCCTAAGCCTAAGCCTAAGCCTAAGCCTAAGCCTAAGCCAAAGCGTTGCAAAAATGTGTTCCTAAGCCTAAGCCTACGCCTACGCCTAAGCCTAAGCCTAAGCCTAAGCCAAAGCGTTGCAAAAATGTGTTCCTAAGCCTAAGCCTACGCCTACGCCTAAGCCTAAGCCTAAGCCTAAGCCAAAGCGTAGCAAAAATGTGTTCCTAAGCCTAAGCCTAAGCATAAGCCTAAGCCTAAGCCTAAGCCTAAGCCTAAGCCTAAGCAAAAAATGTATTCTACAATCGAAACCTACTCTTTTACAGACCAAAGCCGAAACCTGGACGCCCCTTAAAGTAACATGGGTCAATATTTGAACCCTTCGGTGTCCGCAGTCCTATACAGCATAGCGTATGGTTCAGCTAAAACACAGTCCATAAACCAAACAAGCCAAGATTGACTGACTATTAAGAAGACACGAGTTGTTGTTTAGTTGGAGAAAAGTTAATAACAAAGAATACTCGCTCTCTCTCATATACGTCTGTTGTTTTTATCATAAGCAAACGGAAAGATATCGCTTTGGGACAGGTGTGACTCTGGATATTATATCGGCACGAGAGCTGTATTAATATAAATCTGTGGTGATTTCAACGCCGAGAACTGAAGATCACTTTGTATATATCAGTACTGTTAAGGCATTGACGCAAGGACGTGGCGCTGGTTTACCGTTTGGCAACTACGGACAGGTAAAATATGTTTGCAAACACATACGAACATGGGTTATTTTAACCCTTTCACTCGTAGAGTATACTATGAGCAACTAAATACAATAATATGCGAGCAATAAACATTGTGAGCAGTTTTTAACATTTATAACATATGCGCAGTGCAAAATCTCCACAAGACGTGAGAGCCCCCTCGGGTTCGAGCGTCAAGCTCATACAGCTCAGTGGTCATCGTAAACGCCTCCCACCCGTGAGACTGGGGTTCGAATCTCACCTAGATATTACGTCTCATGTGAAATAGCAAATATTCATGTGAGAAAGGATTAATAGATACAGCCGCTTCAAGCAATGCAGACTAATTTCCATTTCGCTTAAGATTCAATCAAAAGCCTGTTTAAGGTTTCTTAGATCATTCTCCGAATCCGGTGTCGTTAATTGAAACGGAAAACGGATATTGAAGTTTAGAAGTTTCAAAAACGTCATTTTACATGTTTTCTGCCAACACAATTGTGACGTGTAAATTATTACCGGTTTTTCAACAATTTTAAAGAAAACATGGCGGATGCACCGACATTTTTAAGATCTTGAATGAATTTCGTAAATTTTATTTCATTTCGAACAATTTCAGTATATCTGTAATGAAAAATTGCCAGACATATACGTCATTTAGATCCGTTTTTGAGAGTAAAAATAACACAATTTTCTCAGTTACACCGTGATATATACTTCTGATATTAACCCAATAGCATACACACATACTTTTACCATGTGATAGTTCTACAGCGTTTCGGTTCCTAACTATTGCGGATGTAATTCAGTTTTCTACACTGCAAAAAAAGGTGGAACAAATTGACTCTCTCAGAAATAGTCTCTACGGGACTACACAAACTGAGAGTCAAATTCTACTCCGCCAGAGTAGTAATTCGACTCACTGAGTGGCACGTTTGACTGTCGCGAGTCCAATTGGACTCAATTTGTGTAGTTCCATAGATCCTGTTTCGGAGAGAGTCAATTGAACTCACCATTTTTTGCAGTGTACAAATTTGATTTGGTGTTGTGTTCATCTTGTCAAATTTTAACATTTCTTCAATGATTGGGCACGTTTTTTATTGGGCCAAAATATCACGAAGAGAGCAAACAAGACAGCGAATCAAATTTCAGTTTAACCGCGTCTGTGTCAATACCCTCAACTCGACTAATTTGTTAATCTTTTCAAGTTAAATTTCAACTTTGGTTTGTGTGAATTTTAAATTGAGTCATTCTGAACCAGCATTCAAATAATATTACAAACATTTTCCAACCGTTTGAGAGGAGGTCAAACTCTTTTCGCTGCCGCCTGGTGTCAATCGAATTGCTGATTGAAAAATACCACAAACGCTTTTGTGTCGCACCGAATCGATGCTGTTCACTTGACGGTTGTAACACGAGACTGGTTCAATATTGATTTTGAACGGGAAAACAATGTGAAATCAGACAGCAATAAAGACACAACATTTATGATGGTCCACACCAGTCAGCCAACATCTGAACTCCAATGATAAAACTGTACCAATCCGTATAAACGGCGGAACCAATCAGAATGATGGATGTCTTTCTTCTCAGCAGCCTTTTCTTTTTGAAACTCTATGGATGTAAATGGTTCGTCCGAACCTCACAATGTGGTTTCAAGCTACACTGCAAAAAATGATGAATCAAATTGACTCTCTCCGAAATAGGCTTTTCCTGACTAGACAGACAGAATCAAAATTCGACTCCGCCAAGGTCAAATGGAGTCGAAGTTGACTCAGGTGAAGTCAAATTATGACTCAGTTTGCGTAGTCAGAAAAAGCCTATTTCGGAGAGAGTCAATTTGACTTACCGTTTTTTGCAGTGTAAATTGCTCAAAAATTATGGCGCTGATGCAACTTGGCTCCACAAAATATTGCACCTTGACGCCATCGGAACAACTTCCAAAACACGCATTAAAAACAATGGCATAACCGGATCTCTGGTGCAGTTTCCGGTACAGATCGGTGTATGTTTTCGTTTCCCTTATTTTGATCACAATCCGTTTTCGTTATTATTACATTACGTTTTTATGATCCGGTTGACAATTGTAAAATTCTGACACCAAAAACTATCCTCTCAACCGGAAAATCCTGGATCTGCCACTGGCCAATCAACACTGGAAATTTCATAGGAACCGCATTTTTAGCTGAGCACCACCCACAGGCCATGGCGTGGACTCAAGCTAAAAACATTAAACGCCCAACCAAAGTCTGAATGGTTGTAAAAATAGACAAGTATGCAAAGGATAGTGTAGAGAATACACAGTGGACCCCAAAATTACAGGAAAAACAAGAAAAAAGCAGTTAGATTTTGGAATACACACTGCGAAAATATGGTGACTCAAATTGACTCTCTCCGAAATAGGCTTTTCGGGACTACTCAAATTGAGTCAAAAGTCGACTCCGCCAGAGTCAAATTCGATTCACTGAGTCACATGTTTGACTCTGGCGGAGTCGAATTTTACCTCAGTTTGTCTTGTCAGGAAAAGCCTATTTCGGAAAGAGTCAATTTGACGCACCATTTTTTGCACTGAGACACGTTGGCAGTTTTCGCTTTGTTATTTTTTCGGTGGCTACAAACCTCTTAAATGAAAAATTGTTTCAAATTCAGTCCATATTCGTTAGTTCGCATAAAGCTTGAGTGTATACCCCGCCTCTGTAACCCGTTCCGAAAGGCTTAGGCTTCGGCTTAGGCTTAGGCTAAGGCTTAGGCTTCGGCTTAGGCTTAGGAACACATTTTTGCAACGCTTTGGCTTAGGCTTAGGAATACAGTTTTGCTTAGGCTTAGGCTTAGGTTTAGGAATACGCTTAACCCTTTCTTACATGAATATTTTCTATTTCCCCTGAGACCTACTTTTATGCTAGGATTCGAACTCCGTTCAAATAATTAAAGTATTCCGGTTATAAAAAATGGTTTCATCTTTTTCTAGTATTCGAATATTAACAAAATTACAAAATGACATTAGACAAATTGCCTTTGGCGTTTTCAGCGATTCAAGAGTTAAGGTTACAAACCATATAAAACTTGTAGGCTCAAAGTTTGAACGGAATACAAGAAAGGTGTTGATTTTAGGCTGATGAAGAGACGAAAAGGTGCGATATAAACGTTATAACCATGGCCGAGAATGACAATTTATTTGTTAAAACGAAATACGATCTTAAGGTAAACAAACGTTTGCAGGTCGAATTGCTGGCAGTGCACTGCGGTTATATTCGACTACGTAGGGAACTTTAAAAAAATTTAGAGTTGTCCAACTATTCAAGTTTGTAACTTTGTCAGCTGACATTTATTTTTATTTAGCGGCCGTCTGATATATCGGAACGACTGCTATGAGATACTGAACGCTGTAATCAAATTGATTTCCAGCCACTAACGGATCCAGAGCGAGGGCGGAGGGAGGGTGTACGCCCTTCGTCAGAAATTTTTTGTGTTAAAATGCTAAGGTCACTCCATACCTGAGACAATTGTTGCGTTTTGTGACGTTTGCCAGCCCGCCTTCACTATGAGGGTTGAACTCAAGCCACAGATTTCAGTCGCAGCCTCACGGGCGGAAAGGCGTTTATCATCACATTTCAGCTGTTTGGAGTTTGATTCTTGAACACTGGAACGCTTTCCTGTCATATAAAGTTGCTGCACCGTACAAATTCGTAATGGGTATTAATTCACATTTACAGAATGCTCTGAATTTAGTTTACAGCCTACACAGCAAAAAATGGTTAGTCAACTTGACTCTCAACGAAATACGCTCTACGGGACTACACAAACAGTCAAAATTCGACTCCGCCAGAGTCAAATTCGACTCACTGAGTCGCACGTTTTGCTCTGGCGTAGTCGAAATTTGACTCAGTTTGTGTGGTCCCGTAGAGCGTATTTCGGAGAGAGTCAATTTGAATCACCATTTTTTGCTGTGTACGCAATGTGAGAACGGATTAATAACAGCAATTGAATATTTTTTCCATTAAAAATGTTATTGTATGTTTAGTTATTCCGGCATAATCAGACAGTCCAACGAATTTCGCAGCTTCTATACACATTCCTCACATTTAGGTTTTGGTTTAAGTTAGGGTTTAGGCTTATAAAATAGTTTTCCTACGCCAAACACTGATCATTTGCCTGAACCTACGCTTCATAGGCTTAATTAAGGGAGATTGCAGACCCGGTGGTGATCAGGATGTGCCATCATAAACTAAGATATTGAATTCAGTGGCAACGACGAAAATTTTTCAAACAAACAAAAAATAAACATTTCGCAGAAATGGTTTTTGACGATATGCTGAAATTGTTTGAAATGAAATAAAAACTACGAAATTCAACCAAAGTCGTGAAAATTTCGGGCATCCGTTATTTCGTCTTCAAAATTTTAGAAAGTCAGCCGAATATTTGCACGACTCAATTGTGTTCGCAGAAAAATAAAACATCTTTGAAACTTTTACACTTGAACATTCATTTTCCGTTTCCGTTACTTTTGTTATCCGTTTACCCTGGGTTTTAGTATACAGAACTTTCTCATAAATATTGTTCTCAGAGCTGTTTCAAGCCACCAAGTCACAGGGACACGTTGCTTCTGGTATTTGCGTAAATGTTTCCAACAGTTTCTGACAGCTTCCACCATTCATTGTTCACTTAAAAACTTACTTCGCTTTCAACTTAAGCCACTTTTCCTGGCTTACCCCGCTCACAGGAATGGTTAGTCGAGGGAGCACAATCACCTTTAAGAGACGGAACAACAAAAATGTGCCATGACACACCTCGCTCGTCCACCGTAGCTTTGGCTTTCCTCTGGCCCATCACGATTCAGCCGCACCGTCCACTTCCGAAACCATCTTAACCGCTGCCCTTTTCTAGTGCCATTAGTTCCGCTTCCGCCCTAGTTTTAGTTACAGTTTCCACTGCGATCTTCATTAATTTCGCAGTTACATTGATTTACTTCCACCCACAGCTTCCGCAGCGATCTTCATCATTTTTGCCGTTACAATCATATACTTCCACCCACAGCTTCCGCTGCGATTTGCATCATTTTCGCAGTTACAATCATATACGTCCACCCACAGCTTCCGCTGCGATTTTCATCATTGTCGCAGTTACAATCACATACTTCCACTCACAGCTTGCACCCACACTTCTTCTTCAACTCGTATTTGGCATTACCACATACCGTACCCAAATTGCAACGACAACCCCTGTAAACGATGATGTCGGTGCTAACTGAGTACCTTGGGACCTCAATGAGTTTTCCATTCGGCTATTGTTCAAACCATCCTTGTATAATATATCTTCCGCCTCGACAGTTGTTTCAACCGTTGTTGTTGTTGTTGTTGTTGTTGTTGTTGTTGTTGTTGTTGTTGTTGTTGTTGTTGTTGTTGTTGTTGTTGTTGTTGTTGTTTCCACCGACTGTTTATTATCAAACAAATCAGGATTCGAGTTAAAACGAATTGGAGTTGAGATGTGATTGGAGTCCAACAAACGTCGTTGCTCTGTCAAAGGCAATCCAGAATTAGGAATACTTGAAGGCATTGACGGCAGGAAATCCATTTCGAGGGTCGGCAGGTATTTGGGCTCAGAAGAAGGAGACCCAGGAACACCGTTCGAAGCGGGCGGAAAATTGAAAGTTGGATTGGTGCTTTCATAAGTGGTGGGCAGGTCTGGATCAGAGCCTGACCGTAGAATTGTGCTAGGGTCGAATTTAGATGTATCACTAGCGTTTTGGAAGCTAAGCTGAAGCTCGTTTGAATACGCAACGGCTACCAGTTTACCCTTTGTACGCGGTTCGGGTACCTGGTATTTATCTTGCGGATGTAACAATTTCCCTCGCCCAGCGGCATCGAAATCGGCAATCAATGAAATTTCATTGCAAAAATCTGAATCTTGGCAGTAACAAAACCAAGAAGTGTTTGGGACGCTGATTTGTGGGACGTAAGGTGCCCCGCTGGAACCGCTAAGGTTAAACCTCGGAGGGCGAAATGCCCGACTGCCAGCCTGGCAATGCTTTTTCCCCGGGTGCGGTCTGAATTTTGGATGCCTCAGTGCGAGCGATGTGGACACAAGGTCCGCTGGGTAGCATCCGCTTAGAATGAACCGGTCCGGCCCAAGGCCTCGTTGATCGTAGCCCATCATTCCGATGATACAAACCGAATTCCTGAAACGATTCCAAACGAGAGGCTAAAATATTTCTAGGGAGATATGGATGGTATCCTTTACTTTTTTGGATACAGAAAGACTCAAATAATCCCGTAAAGCATCTGTTTAAGTCCCACTGACCGCAACACAACTACTACTACCAGGGTGCAACCTGAATTGTAAAATACCGGAACCGGAGACGGAACCGGAAAATAAAAGATATTTGTCACCAAAAAAATTATTTTAAAGCGCTATTTTATCGCTTTTAATGCTGTAAACACACCATTTGGAATGCCAAAATCCTGAAACAAATGCAGTATGTGGAAACATATGATAAATTATGGAGTCGGGCACAAATTGAAAATTTTGGTAATAAACGCTCAGACAATTTTAGATAGATAAGTAAGAGTAATATACCAATTTTTCTTTTGGTAAAATTCCGGTGAAAAAATACCGCATTTCTTGCCGGAACCGGAATTCCGGTTGCTCTCTGACTACCACTGTATTAATGCCGTCAATATGACTCTTTGCATCCCCCAGATCCGAACCTACCACTTATTATCGACCGTAGCTGACGCCCCTCCTGACTGCCTTCTAGGCAAACTTTAGGCCAGTCTAAAATAATGTAAGCCACGTTTGTGAATCGTGACCAATCACCGGATACACCGTAAAATATATTTTGACCCTGTCCTTTCTATACCTTGATCCATAATGTGCAATTGAAAATAGCGTCTCCCCTCCTGTCAGTATCAAATATTCTCGTTGAAGCAGCTGTAATTCGGGCCCATAGGCAATGGGCGTGGAAGCAGAGGGGCGCAGTCCCCCCATATAAAAATTTTGCCTTCCCCCCAGAAAATTTTCAATCTTGCTTGTAAGTGAACGAAACCCCTTCACTGTAAATTCCAATGAGTTAATTAATCAACTCAGACAGAAAGTTAATTACTTCTGAGTTAATAACAGCAAACATTAACTCACTCTGAGTTTCGCTGATTCTCACTCTGAGTTGATTTGATTCCGGAAAGTTGATTATTTAAATCAGAACGAGTTATATCAACTCAGAATTATTAGTTCTGATAGTCCTAACTCAGACTGAGTGATTTAACTCAGTCTGAGTTGAAATCAACTCACTGGAATTTACAGTGTTGTAGGCACCTTCTGATAGATTTTAAGCCCGTTAGAAAGGTGAGCTGGCTGCGAACCTGCTGTAATTGCCGAAACGTAAAACCCAAACAATAGAAAATAACCTCTTCGACAGCGATATGCATGTTTACTTTCCGAACAGAACTTGGTAAAGCCCTAATAAGAAAGCAATGCTTACATTCGAACGCCTTAAAATTACGACAATCAGATGTCAGACCACTCACCTTTTGCTCGAACAGTTGACAGCTTCGAGTTCACACGTTTTCGATGCAGAAATCATACAAAATTGCTCCCAATCATAACACAGCGAGCACCGGTTGCATATTAGCGTCGAGTCCAAGTGAATCCGTATTCCAATCACCAGTTGAATTAAGTATATTTTAGCAGAAGACACAAATCGGTAAACCATCAGGTGGATTTTGAACGTGACAGTTGCAACGTTGACACAGATTTACACTGAATAATGTTACGTTTTTAGCTAAAATTGAAAAATTACGTGTATCTGACAATTCTGTATGAAATATGATACCCACGTCCGACTCATGATATTAATCCAAACCTACCGAAGTACAGACGATTTGAACGACAACGCAATATTTGGGTTGCTTGTATGTAATTATCAAGTGAAATAAGCATACTTTTTACAATTGTGCAATATGGACCATTTTAAATTGACTTTTTGTACTGTCAATTTAAACTGACATCAGCAGGATCTGCGTCCATGTATTCTAGCGAAACAGTAACAAGAATTTCTATGCAAAACGCACAAAACGTGGAATTCAACTGTGTATCCAATCAAATTCCAAATCTCAATGTTCCAGTTCAATTTTAAGGTTTCAAAACATACAATTTCCGGCTACCGGAACGGTTTGTTTGAAATTTTGTTCAAATCAGCGATTTTTTTCAAAGTAAAGTGAGACTTTAAACATGAGTTGTGTTATTTGATAGATAAGTTAAAGACAATTTTGTTTGTTGTGTAAAAAATATAAAAAACTTTAATTATGTCGCAAACATGGATAAACAACTTGAACCAAACACGGTAAAAAATGGTGAGTCAAACTGACTCTTTCCGAAATAGGCTTTTCATGACTACACAAACTGAGTCAAATTCGACTTATAAGCATATTCGTTTAGCCTAAGCTTAAAGACTAAGGCGAAGAATCAGCTTCTAAGAGTAAGTAAAAAATTAATCTAAAGCAAATCTTACTGTATTGCAGTCCCACAGAAAAAACGTTTCACCCCTGATCTTTACACATGGGCCATAAATCGTCAGTTGACATCAGCGAGTAAATGTACTTTGCCACCAAATCAGTTCGATTCGTTCCGCTCGCCACTGCTTTTTAAATTTTTCAAATTGTTTCAAATATAAAATTATTAAAAAAACTAACATTTTCACTCAAAATTAGAATATTTTTACAAAATAAATATGGAATGCAGCCGAATGGGCAGAATCTGTCGAGTAAATTTGAACAAAGACAAACAATTTGTGTGATTTTTAGTTTTCAATGTCGAGATGAAACTTGAAATTAATATTAAAAAAACGCCGTTGTTCAGTTTTATTTCTTTTTATTTATTTTGTATAAATGACAAACTATAAAGACAATGCCGATATAAAACACAAATGACAAACAATAAATAAATGAATAAATAGATATATATTTTAATCTTATTTTTTGCTCTATTATTTGTGAAATAACCTTAGTCGAACATAGGTATTTATTTTATTTGTTGTATTTTAGATTTTCATCATCGACTGAAGTGAAATCCACCATCAATGGCTTATATTCGGAGTACAAGTGGCTTTCAAAAGAGATTCTTAAAAATTAGCAAAGTTAAGAAAACGGCCAAATTATAATACCGGAATTTTTAAATCCGGTAAAAATTTACCGGAACCGGAACCGGAAGGTGAAAAAATGCCGGAACCGGAACCGGAACCGGAATTCCGGTTGCACCCTGATATATACATATATACATACTTATATGCAGTATAAATATATACTGCATGTATATAGATGGAACATGGAGATATGTAAAATATAAATTATATTTATATATATTTATTTATTATTCATTAGTTTATTTTTTATGTGTCTCTACAGCTTTAAGTTTTATTTTAAATGACAATCTTCCCGATTAGAAACGATATCAAAGCGAAGTGTCATCAAAATTGATATTAAGACAATAAATACATTTTATTTCAGCCGCAATCAATGATTATAAGAAGGAACCCATAAAGGAAGTGACCTATTTCTGGTTGTCACTATTTTTGCCTGCTGCTATTAGCAAGGAATTTGGTTTATTCAGGTTTTGATGCCGAAATCAATGTCAAGTTCGGTTTCTTTCATCCATATACTTATATGTAGTACGTCTATTTATATTAACATTAAGCCCTGATCACACGTGCAAGTTTCTGCTGCGAGAACTTGTAGCTGCAACTTGCACTTGCAAGTTTTGTTCAAAATCCCGTTCGAAAAACTTGCAGCTACAAATTATTCATTGAAAATCAATGCTTGGAATTTAGTTCACATATGTGAATAACCATGCAAGTTCATTGAATTTATTGCAACCGTTATTGGCTAATGAAAAAACGCAAGTTCTGCGTGCAATTTGCAGTTGCAAGTTCTCGCAACAAAAACTTGGACGTGTGAATAAGGTTTAACATGTGTAGATATGTAAATGAAGTGCAAATATGATGAGTTAAACCAATCATTCTTCTTAAATGGACGCTGCGGTCAAAGTTGATTGGTCTTCGAAACAGGAATTATTTCTTGAAAGGTGCTAAAATGTGTCATAGTTTTTATTCCTTACCATTTTTACAGGTCTTATAAGACGCTTTGTCATTTTTTGCGAAGATTTAGGCTCTTGTACACTTTCCTTCTGTAGGTTTAACCTAGGCTTACTTTCAAGAAAAGGCTTTCTTTAGCCTAAGCCATTACCTAAGTCTTCGTTAAACCTAATCTTAAGCCTAAGCCCGAACCGAAGCGTAACCCGAAGACTTAATCTTTAGATATAAAGGGTAAAGTGCACAAGAATCATGGTCTGTTTAAGAAAATACCAGCGCGGTGCAGTTACACTGGCTATCTTACATATTGGAGAAATAGGCTAATGTAAAGAACAGGGGCGGAACGGTATACGCAGGTTATTTAAAATATCCGTGATATTTGTAAAAAGATTTTTGGGATCAATCAATACTGTACATTTAATACCAAAATCCGTCAAATTTCTCACTGGCTTGTCTTACAATAGTTGCCCAATCTATACTACCTCGTTTTACTCTTGGTTATGGAGATGTGGGTCAATGTAAAGAACGGGGGCGGAACAATATTATAAGCACATTCCTAAGCCTAAGCCTAAGCCTAAGTCTAAGTGTAAGCCTAAGCCTAAGCCTAAGCCTAAGCCTAAGCATAAGCATAAGCCTAACCCTAAGCCTAAACGTAACTATGAGTTCATTCCTAAGCCTAAGCCTAAGCGTAAACCTAAGCCAATCAAAAAATTAGTCTAAACTTAAGCTTCGTCTATTGCAGTCCCACATAAAAACGTTCCGTCGGCCAATTCTGAAGCACCGACCTACTAATGATTGTCGTAATCCGCTAACAATCAGGATTAAAATAGCTTAATTCCGATGGTTTACTTTCATGAGTCTACTGCGGTTTATCCGTTCGATTGAAACCCAAAACCGCATTCAATCCATGAACTTCTTCATTTTTTCTATGCCACTGGGAAAACGATTAGTTAAAAACAGTAATAGACTTTCTAGAATGGAAACGGATGCATGCAAACGTTTGTTGAATAATTTCGTTTAAGCTGCCTATGCATGCGACAAGATCCAGTCACAGGCAGCCTGGAACTTAATTGACACCCGGGTCCGGTTTCAGCTGTAAGTTTGTCATTTTTAGTTGCACCCTGACATGCGATAACCTTTATCTCTCTCTCAGGGCCAAAAATTCTGTCGAAGCGTAGGAGGAGGTACAAGCTAAGTTGCATACTTTACCGAACGCCAGGGGGTGCAACAGTTGATCCAAACCCATCAGATATACAGTTGGGCATACAATACTTTGAATGTCGATGAAATGGCACAAAAACTGCATCAAACACTCGACGATAATATTTCCAGGTTTATCCATAAACACAAGAGCCCATGGTACAGGGTCCACAATAAGGAGTGACACAGTGGTGGAAAACGGAATTCGGTTTGAAAATAAATTATTAAACAATATTCAATTCCGGGTAATTGAATCGTATTTGTTTGCGTAGCCAAGAATGCATTGCAGTAACGTAATAACAGTTTGCAAACTAAGAAAAAAATCAGTTTACAAACTGACTTTACATTACGTAATTAAATTTTAAGAATTTTTATTTACTTTCTTTTGAAACTGCAAATTTTAAAATCGTTCAATTCCTGCATGCTGCTTTTCAAATTACAGTCAGTTTGCAAACTGAAATTTATTCATCAATGCGCGATCATGAATCGAAACTGATTATAATGAGTAGTTTCTCTTGTGATAAATTTTATCAAAAAATTTTAAAATTCAGTCTGCAAACTGAAATAAAATATTTTATAAATTTATTAATTTGTCGGAATGACTGGAAATTTTGCACCACAGTGTCACTCCTTATTGTGGACCATGTATAATTTACTAATTATCAGGGCGTAACCGGATATACGTTTCCCGGTGTCCATTTCAGTTCCGTTTTCGTTATGAAAATAACGGAAATTACGTTAATTTTAAGTTCAAATTTAGTTATAAATCACGTATATAACGGAAATTACGTTAATTTTAAGTTCAAATTTAGTTATAAATCACTGTATATATCTCGCATTTTTTATCCAAAAACTGAAAAGTTTCCATGCATATGCCATTTTTTATTGAAACCTTTTGAAAACCGTCGAATTTATGCACGCTTCAATTGTGTTGGCAGAAAAATAAAACATTTTTGAAACTTTAATACTTCAGGATCCGTTTTCCGTTTACGTTTCCGTTATTTTTGCTACCCGTTTACTCCCTGCTGATTATTTCATTAAATTTGAACAGAACACAAACTAAAAAGACTTCCATCCAAAAGTCTTATTCTACCTGTAAACAATACCCAAAGAAGCGTAAAATTTTACTTATGGAAAAGACAGCCAGGTGACATCGACAACCAAGACATCCCCACAATAGTTACACAGTAACAAACATGACAAAATATGCAAAATGCCTCCAAAATTTCGGCATACGGGCTCATCATATGGTGGAAAAACCTTCGAAAGCGAGGCTGGAGAGAGAAACCAAATGCAATTTTAGTAATTTGGGCCCATGTAAAGGTCAGGGGCGGAACGTTTTTCTGTTGGACTGCAATAGAGTAAGCTTAAAGACTTTGAATAATTTTTTACTTGGCTTAGGTTTAGGCTTAGAAATATGCTTATAACACTGTTCCGCCCCTGAGCATTACATTGGCCGTAATTTGTAAAGTAGGGACGTATCTTACGTATTTCTTCTTCATTTATCTAAGATGGGTTGAAACAGCTACGATAGTTTTTAAGTTAAACTAAATTAAATGATTTGGTTACTGTATCGAGTTTGAATCAAAAGTGACATCGTTTTTAGCTTTTTCAGTGTGGCAAAAATCAGGAAATTACATTTAAGAATGAGCGGAAATTAAAATAAAATGTCGTAACGGATTCGTTCAACGAAATATTCGATAAGAACCAAAATATTTCACGGGGTTCAAACAGAACAATCAAAACTGTTTAAGCCAGTTTTGGGGGGCTGAGCTACAAAATTGAGGTCAAATCACTTTTTGTCGTTCCTTACGCACCTGGTACATGAAGTTATGCCTTCCCGAAATGAAATCTTCGTTACAGTCATTGGGTCATTCTGGTTTAGCTCAGCTTTGTGCCAGTGTATACAACACGGCCGTAACAGTATTATGAGCATATTATTAAGTCTAAGCCTAATCGTAAGCATAAGCAAAAAAATTAGTATAACGCTTTAAGCTCACCCAACTGCAGTCTCGCAGAACAACGTTCAGTCACTAATTTTTCCGTGGACCAACTTTGTCATAATCCACTGTTTGAAAAGATCGTACACTGCAAAAAATGGCGAGTCAAATTGACTCTCTAGAAATAGGCTCTACGGGACTACACAAATGAGTCAAATTCGACTCCGTCAGAGTCAAATGTACGACTCAGTGAGTTGAATTTGACTCTGTTGGAGTCGAATTTGACTCAGTTTGTGTAGTCCGTTGGAGCCTTTTTCGGAGAGATGCCCTAAAACCTCATTGCAAGGTCGTGGGACAGTTTGTTCCAGTTCGCAATGGTAAAGCAAAATATAAACACAATTGATGGAATATGTTATCTTTTAAAAACCAACTGTCAACATTTGAAATTTGGCATAAAAAATATGAAACAAAAAATGCCAAAATTAAGAATACATTTGCCATAAAACACAAAACCAGAAAATTATTTTTTTGAACAACAGACAGAAACCGGGGCCAATGTTACTTTGTGGGGCGTAACAGTAGATAAAGCGTATTCCTAAGCCTAAGCCTAAGTCCAAGCCTAAGCCTAATCGTTGCAAACATGTGTTCCTAATTCCTAAGCCTAAGCCTAAGTATGGTCAAACGGGTTTGAAGCGTCACTAGGCGGCTTCGAACGATGGACAACGGATATGAAATATATCGAAAACAAAAAATACAACGTAAAAATTAATATTAAAATTAATAGGAATTTGAAAATATTTATTCCAGCAGAGCTAAGAAATACTGATTAGCGAAAAATAATGGGTCATCCATGTTAAAATGCGCACACATTTGCAAAAAATGTCGTTCACTTTTGGGTACCTACGTTGTCCTTATAAACTCTGTTAATACAATGACTTAAATGTCAGCATGTCGTTGTATGAACCTTTAGACAATAATTATGATCTAGGAGTCAGTATTTGTTGTCCATGACTCCATTATCAGGAACTGTTATTGTCACGAGACTGACTACCTATGCAACACTGGAATGTCCCTAGTACATCGGAAGGGATTTAAATTTTTTGCGTGCAATAAGCATTTATTTCCCTATTCCAACGTAAGCTGTTATGAATGTCCTGATATCCTGCGGACGGCATGTATTTGTCCACAGTCCCTTCGGAACTCCGACACAATCTGGACAATTTACAATGGCTAAAGTACAACTATAAATCTGTCTCTTGCCTCAAGTTTGAATGTGTATTTTGATGCTGTACCGAATTGGGTGGGTGGAACATTTTTTTACATCCGTGTGTGCATTTTAACGTAGAACACAGATAAACGGCGTGATAGCCTTCAAATTAACATTTTGGCTACGCTCATACCGACACCAACCGACATATATAAGGCTTGACAACTAACAGCAACAAAGAAACGGCCAGAACCGTAGGTGATTGCGTTTTTCTGTACAAGTACAGGAAACAACCTATTTTCGTCATATGAGCATTTCTTGACTTAAAAGTATACCAAATACTCACCTGGTTCTACGCTACAATGTTTCCAAAAACTGCAACAATACTTAGAACCACAGAAGTCGTAAGTTTAATGCTTATTATCTGCTTCGAACAACTATTTTATTTGGCGAAAATATATGGTTTGGGTATTCGCAACCATGTGTAGCACATTTAGCCAGAAGTTTGCAATGGGCTTACAGATAAAGATAAAGCTTGGTACAATGTCCTTTGCTGAATGCACCCGAATGTTGGGTCTGTGGACCTAAGTTGATTACAGGATCCAGTATATGCATAGGTGTTTCAATTAAGACCTTAGATAAATATTTTAAAAAAATCAAGTTAGGCTGTGGAATGATGATATTGATGTCATGAGAAGCTCAAATACGCAAAAATTATTTAGCATCAGATCAGGGTTGAGCGAACGCCGGCTGCGCAAGAATATAACCCAAAGGACCCCGACATGTTTGCGTAAGCATAAATACATAACTTAAACAGCCATATGGCAATATTAAGGCGTGGAAGAGTAAAACAAAAAAATTAATGACCTGTGAAGAATTAATATTGCGTTAATGTCGTGATCTTAATAGATATTAATATATACTTACACACTTCGATAGCCTGGCCAATACAAAGAACAGGGGCGGAACAGTATTACACGCTTATTCCTAGGCCTAAGCCTTAGCGTAAGACTGAGTTGATTCGTAAACCTATTAAGGCTAAGTCTAAGCCGGGCTAAAAAATAGTCTAAAGCTTAAGCTTACTCTATTGCAGTCCCACACAAAAACTGTTCCGCTACTGATCTTTACATGGACCGACACTCTGTATCGTATGTGCGGTTACAATCGCTTTGTCTCGACACTCAAGGGATACGTTTTTGCAGCAGCCACTATTAAATTGAGAATTTTATGCTTGAATCACTTCAATTCACGGTCCGTTAATACCGCGATTAAGCTCAGGATCGGAAGTTCTTTTCGACTTTTTAAGCTACAATTCAATATGACAAAAACATTGACCAAACCAGGGTGTAACCGGAGGTGAAAAATGCCGCAGCCGGAGGTCTACGAAACTTGCCGGAGCCGGAACCGAAGGTTAACAAAACTTGCCGGAGTCGGAACCGAAGGTCAACGAAACTTGCCGGAGCCGGAGGTGAGGCGAAAGTAGGTGGTAAAAATAATGGTTAATTAGTTAATTTTAGCCAATATCTGAAATATGTTAAGTTGTTTGGTTTTACGCTAATTTTCGGCGAAATTTCGGAAATTCTTTCGTGAAAATTGTGACAAAAATAAAACGAAGCGCTAAACAGATAAATTTTGCAAATTTGTGCAAAATTTGACTACCGCAATTGCCGGAACCTAATGCAAAAATTCTACCGGAGTCGGACCCGGAGGCCAATTTTCTGCCGGAGCCGGACGCAGACCTTCGTTGTACCCTGACCAAAACTTAACTTAATTCAAATCCGCTGGCTAAGCCAGAATCTTAGCCTAAGCCTAAAGTTGAAGTTTATATCTCGACATATCAAAACCAGCCATCTTTCATATAGCAAGACATATATACGACCCATGTAAAAATCAGGGGCGGAATGTTTTTCTGCGAGACTGCAACAGAGTGCGCTTAAGCTTTGGATTTTCTGTCTAGGCTTATGCTTCGGCGTAAACTCATTCTCACGCTTAAGGTTTAGGTTAGACTTAGGAATATACTTTACTGTTTCGGCTCAGTTCTATACATTAGTAATTATAAGAAGCACTACTCCCTAAAATATAATCCTAATATTAATCGTAAGCCTAAATCTAAACCTAAAGCTTAACCAGTTTCAAAGTTCGCTTGTGTCCATATCTGCCAGTTAAGAAAGCGCCTACAATTAACGTATGTCTACTGAGCCAAATACAAGTGAAAAAGTAAAAAAAAAAGATTGAAAAAATATTCAAAAACTGTTATTAGAAAACATTTAGCCTAAATCTAAACCTAAAGCTTAACCAGTTTCAAAGTTCGCTTGTGTCCATATCTGCCAGTTAAGAAAGCGCCTACAATTAACGTATGTCCACTGAGCCAAATACAAGTGAAAAAGTTAAAAAAAAAAGATTGAAAAAATATTCAAAAACTGTAATTAGAAAACATTTATAATTTCAATCGTCTTATGACTTTTGTACAACAGAAATAGAATGTTTAGCCAATTTAAAACAAGGAAATAGAACGTTTACAGAAAACAACAGAACTTAAACAACGGGGAATATAATTTGTTTTGAGACTATTTCGCAAGAAGATGCTTTCTTTATAATTTTTGGTTTAACAACTGAGCGATAATTTACCAAAAAGTGAATTTCATGTAAATATTTGTTCAAAATTAGTTAATGTGCAACTAGAAAATGAAAGGATGTTGAAATGAACCATTTTCTAAATCGTGTATACTTCTCGTCATGGCCCAACCGGATATCCGTTTCCAATTCCGGTAAAAATCGGTATCCGTTCCCGTTTCTGTTATAGAAATACAGGACATGTGTTAATTTTAACGCCCTACTCACGCGTGCAAGTTTTTGCTACGACAACTTGTAGCTGCAACTTGTACCTGCAAGTTGTGTCCGAAATCGCGTTTGAAAAACTTGCAGCGGCAAATAATTCATTAAAAATCAAAGCTGGCAATTTAGTTCATATGTGTGAATAACCATGCAAGTTCAATGAATTTATTGCATCCGCTTTCTCATTGGCTGATGAAAAATTTCAATTCTGCGTGCAATTCGTACCTGCAAGTTCTCGCAGCAAAAACTTGCACGTGTGAATAGGGCTTTTACGTTGAACATTATAAATTACGTAAATTTCTTTTCAATACATATGTGCTGCAATTGTTTAAAATGTAACAGAAATTACGATATTAATCTATAATCTTTAAAATTTCGGTGAATCCGCCATTTTTTCTTCAAAATTTTAGAAAGTTCGACGAACATTTACACGTCTCAATTGTGTTGGCAGAAAAATAAAACCTATTTGAAATTTATATATTTCGATATCCGTTTTCATTTCCATTTCCGTTTGTGCTTTTTTGTTCACTATCCGGTTTCGTGTCAGTTTTCGTTAGTTTTACACACCCTGCTAGTCGTCTAACTCTGCGCAATGCGCAAGAGAGTTAGCAAACGCATATAAAATCTGTATGCAAATTTTCTAATTGTACAGAACAATCGCGTCTAAGTGCTACGAAACTGTTGTAAACAGAGAATGCAGGAAACTTGCACAAAATCCGTATGTGAGGTATTCCAGCTATAATTACATTTAAAACTTGTACAGTGTCTGATATATAAATAGGGAGTTGGGAATGCATAATGCATTTCCCTCAAGATCTGTCCAGATGGTAGAATTCCTGTCGGAGGTTTCGGCAATTTTGGTAGTAAAATTTTTTATAATTTTCTAAAATTGTATCTTTCTATGCGTTTGACTTTAAGTTTTGGTACAAGTTTGAGCAGTAAATTGTCAAAAATAAACCTAACACCAAATTTTTTTGACAATAATTTTGAGATAATTTACTAGAATTTAGCAAATTAAACATTGTTCAAACTATCTAAAATTTCGCTTCACGTCCGGTTTCAAATCCGGTTCCAGCGAGTTTTGTTGATCTTCGGCTTAGGTATTTTTCACTTCCGGTTGCACCATGCTGGCAACATTTATAGACTCTTTATTGATTCGTACTCAAAATAGAATCTTATCATATTATCACTTGTTTTATTCGGGTCACTACAGTCTATACTCACAATTTTTAGTTGGTTTGCACTTTTGTACTTACCCTGTTTACAAATCTTGTTTGTTTACGGTGTATTTGGTTGTAGCTCATGCGGATTTCAGTTTGTAACCGGGTCAGCTTGGGACCCGTTTTGTCCCTATTAGACTATAGGGTGACACTTTTTCTGCTTATAAACCATATATCATATTCAAAAATTGGTTTTTGTCTGCTATTATAAGGACGCGGATGTCACCTTTCGTTCTTCAATATCATATGATATTCGACGTATTGTCAGCGATTATCATATGATATATTTTCAAATGTCTGCATATTTGAGGTAACATACCCAAATTGTCCTGTTGAATATGATATGACACTAGAACTTGAAATTTGAATTTTTAAATTATGAAGCTGTGGTTGTAAGCGATTTTGTGTCGGAAACGAATTCGCAGGCGTTTATTCGGTATTGTAAAGCACCTCTGTGGCGATGCCATCGCCTTTCGATTTATTCATTAGCACCCAAAGATTACACTGTCCCGCTGAATATCATACTATATTCGTTGTTATTTTGGAATATCATATGATATTCGCATAAATGTCCCGCAGTATTATGCAACATACCGACTCTTGCACACATTGAACATTTCAGAGTGGTGGAAGAGTGGTGGTTTGTAAGTTAATGACATATGACATTCGAGTTTTGTCCGCTGACTCAATATGAAGCCCTAATTTTAATGTTGACGTCGAACCAACACGGGACAAACCGTGATTCGACTTTCCCCGGTTATAACGTGAATCCCGCATCAAGTCATGAGTAGATTCAAAATTGCTGGATTATGTTCAAAACCGGTCACTAATTCTGGTCCATTCAAACATTAGGGGCGCAAATTTTTCTGCGGGACAGCAATATAGTAAGCTAAAGCGCTAAACTAGTTTTTTTGCTTCAGCTTATTTTTAGGCTTAGGCATAAAGTCATTCTTACGTTTAGGCCTAGGCTTAGGGAATATGCTTATACTACTGTTACGACCCTGTCATCGCCATAATTATTGAGTTTTTTATTTTTTCGGTTAAGTCGTAGTTTCGTCAAAATACGCCAACCATCCAAGCGCAGGACGTAATGCGAGCGTTTGAGCATTTTGAGATGTTCCCAAGAATCCGAGTGCAATTTTTGTTTGCCATGTTTTACCTGGAACATTAATGGATAGTTTCATTGAAATATGCACTGACTCTTATTAGGGATACGGACTTCACTTTATTCGGACTCAAAATGGGACCCCCTTTTATTACCCCCTCTTATTCAGGTCAATACAGTACTTAATTTTCTTGGGCTGATGAAAAATTTATACTCTGAAGTGGACTGAACTATGAGTGATTCAACGGTTACATACGGCGCTGGACGTTGACGGACGTCATCAAAACTTCGCGAATCGGTCCATTGTTCGACAAGGGTTTTCCAACTCCGCGTTAATCGGCTCATTTCTCAAAGCTCAAAGACGTATTCAGGATTTCAATTTTGGAAGCGAAAAATTAAGGGCCAATGTTACTTCAGGGCCGTAACAGTAGATTAAGCGTATTCGTAATTCTAAGCCTAAGCCTAAGCGTTGCAAAAGCGTATTCCTAAGCATAAGCCTAAGCCTAAGCATAAGCAAAAAATGTAGTCCAGAATGTAGGCCTACTCTTTTACAGATTCACTGAAACCGGGACGGCCCTAAAAGTAACATGAGTCAAATTAAATATAAACTTTGTTGCGAGCCAGAGTTCGAGCGAGAAAATGTTTTTGCCCTCTGCAAGATAATCTACAACTTGAAGCGAATTGTTTTTCCAGGAATTTCGAGCGATTTATCCCCTATATCCCGGTGGCCTACGATGATACCTGCCATGCCATCTTGAAGAATCACATCTGTGACGCTGATTGCGTAGTTCAAATCAACGAAATCAACCCCATGCGTCGCGTGGTTTTGCTGTCTTTGATCCCGAGTGTAAATGAACGGTACAAAATCGGATACCCAGCCAGTCAGCCGTGTCTGCCGTCCGGATCCAAGGCGTTCCTGACGAATATTACGAATTAACAATTGAAAACATCGATTAAAATACCATAGGCAGAAAAAAACTTCGATATTTATTTGAGTTACTGCTTTCGTACGCTTCCGTCATATTTAGGGTAAAAGTTTAGGCTTAGGCTCAGTGTTAAGAGTAGGCAACAGCTTAGGGCCAACGTATAGAAGAGGGCCGGAACAGTAGTATAAGCATATTCCCAAGCCTCAGCCTAAGCCTAAGCGTATGGATGAGCCTAAGCATAAAGCAAGAAATTAGTCTAAAGCTTAAGGTTACTTTATTATAGTACCGCCCGAAAACGTTCCGGTCCTGTTCTATACATGGGCCAGGCTCAGGTTAAGAGTAACCAGCTCAGGGTTAAACGTTAGGCAAATGCTCAGGCAAATGAATAGAATCAAAAGACATATTGGAAACTTTTTGCCTAAACATGAGCTTAAGCCAACGCGTCACAAATATGAACGAAAGTGTACAACGGTCAGAGAAGTCTACACACACAATTTGTATACTGCAAAAATGGTGATTCAAATTGACTCTCTCCGAAATAGGATCTACGGGACTACACAGACTGAGTCAAATTCGACTCCGCCAGAATCAAACGTGCGATTTAGTGAGTCCAATTTGACTGTGGCGGTGTCCAATTTGACTCAATTTTTGTAGTCTCGTAGAGCCTATTTCGGAGAGAGTCAATTTGACTCACCATTTTTTGCAGTGTAGGTTTTCTTCACAGCCATTCTAAGCACAAGGTTTTAAGCCTTGTTTCGCTGACAAATCTTACGGGGGGAGGCTGTCCAGTCATCAGCCCTCTCCCCCAACGAGGATGAAAACCAAAAATTAAAATTTATCACTAAAATTGTGGTTGGCTTCCCACTCGTATACGAGAGTCTTAAGCGCCATTCACACGTGCAAGTTTTTGTAGCGGGAACTCACAGCTGCCACTTGCACGAATTACTTATAGCTGCAAGTATTTTCAAAGAAACATTCCGATTGACCAATCGAACTGCAAGTGCATGAAATTTAAGGACTTGCGATTGCGTTCACAGCTGCGAATTAAATTCAATAACATGAATTCCAGTGAATAATTTGCAACTGCAAGAACTTCAACGCTGCTTTGTGACCAAACTCGCACCTGCAAGTTGCACGTGCAAGTTTTTGCTGCAAAACCTTGCACGTGTGAACAGGGCTTCACGATATATATTTCGCTTATCCCGTCAAAAACTTCTAGATCTGCCACAGATAAATTATAGTCGAAAATCATATTTCAAAAACCTATCAAATCCTAGGAGACACAGCGATGGACCCTTTATCCCCTCAGACCTTATTGACCATGCGTTCCCAATATTCCATATCCGGCGGATTTCCTTCAACGGTCTGTTTAATTTTATCAACATGTCCATCAATTCTGTTCAGCCACCACCGGAACTCAGGAAACATCCGCTTTAGTGTCCGTATGCGGTCTCGGATGTCTTGATAATCGGCTGGTGTTCCGTGAAATTGAATCCACGGAATTCCACACAAAAACACGACTTTGTACTCGAAGTAGTGTCGCATTGCAGACATGAGACTGCCAGCGGCAACTGCTTTTTCAACTGGACCCGTTGTACTGAACGGCGATGTGATTACGGTAGACAACTCGCTGTGTTCATTGGTCTAAGACAAGAAGACGAAATTTCAACTGTACGTAGCGACTTGCGGATCTGAAGACGGGACAGGGATGGGCGTCGGCCCCAGGTCAGAAATTGGTTTGGGATAAAATGGTAAGGTACCTCCCTGCATTACAATTTTCCGTGCTCAGAAAATTTTTGGGTAAAAAATACAATTTTTACCATAGAAAGTATTTTGTTGATAAAATGATAAGGTCCTCAACTTACAATTTTTACGTTTCATACCATTTGCCAGCCCACCCACTTTCAGGAATTTTTGGATCCGCCTCTGTGTGTAGAACCTATTATCAGTTTGTAAACAACTGACGTGGAACCGCTGCTGATTGCAATTTCGGGCAGCAAGCGCTGGATCGATCGCAACTCGCCAATTGGTGATTGCTCCTGTAACTTTCGAACCAGTGAATACTGAGGCTCGAAACTCGACAGCAAATTGTTCGCAGTTGATTTTCACTACTCCAGTACCAATTTTGAGTTTAACCACAGTAACTGATGCAAGTTGCTATACACTTTTGAGAATGTAAGTATGTGAGACATACTTGTCCTTGTGAATATGCAATAAATGCAGTGTATTGGTAGAAAGGTCTGATGACCTTGGTTCCTACCTAGACTGACAGAGAATATATATGGGCCCCTTAATAAACTTAAACTACGGCTTCGACCGTTACTGTTTGGGTTATTGCGTAGGCTTAGGTTTTACGCTTTACTTGAATCTTTCGGTTAAGCTTAAGCTTCAGGCTGAGGCATCTCTCAATCTAAAATACCTACGTTACCCTAATCGCGTGACCAAACATATTAATCACAGTCGGCCATCCTTGGGCATTTTGGTCGGATCCAGGCGCGTTGATAAGTCCATCGGGAACTTTGAGTGTGAGTTGTTTTTTGCCTTTGTGTTCAACAAAACGATCGCGATGTACTTCTGCGACAGTTGAGTTGCCTCCGATGTACTCAGCGATTCCCTAAAATCACGAGACATTCCTGTTGCCAGCTTTAATATACTTAGAGATTAAAAAGTTTGGCCAATGTAAAGAACAGGGGCGCAACAGTATTATAAGCACATTCCGAAGCCTAAGCCTAACCTGAAGCTTAAGCCTAAGCCAAGCAAAAAATTAGTCTAAAGCTTAAGCTTACTCTGTTTCAGTCCCGTAGAAAAACGTTCCGCCCCTGATCTTTACATGGGCCAAAAGTTACAACGGGGTCGATGTGTTGTGGGGTTGGGTGGGTTGGGTGGTGTTGGTTGGTTTTTTTTTTGGGGTTTGGTTTGGGGGGTGGTGGGGGTGGGTGGGGGGGGGGGGGCTAGCTAGTGAAATTCGCGTAGAGTCGAAATCAAAATTAAAATAAAACGCTATTTTAAACACTATTCAAGTCGCAAACAGCATCATTCAAAACGCTTTTCGTCAAACGGAGAAAATGAATCGCTTGTGTAACAAAACGCTACTGAAAAATAAACACTTTTCTGTCAAAATTCTGGTTAGCATAGCGACGTATAAAACGCTTTTCACAAAATTCCATAAGCGTTTAGGATTTTTCACATGATTCCTAAGCAAAACGTTGTTTCACTGACGGAATTTTCCGCAACAGACCAGTGTATAGAACAGGGCCTAACAGTAGTATAAACATATTCCACAACTTAAGCCTAATCCTAAGCCTAAATCTAAGCAAAAGAATTAGTCTAAAGCTTAAACTTATGATGTGCCGCAGAAAAACGTTCCGCCCCTGATCTTTACATGTGCAAGTTAACACATGATGCACTTGAAACGCGTTAATCCTATACGTTCGCAAAACTTTTTCTAAAATGAATGAAATCTAAAAATGATTCTTACCAAATTTCGGCCATGTATAGAACAGGGCCGAAACAGTAGAATAAGCATATTCCTAAGCCTAAGCCTAAGCCTAAGCGTGTGGATGAGCCTATTCCTTAGCCTAAAAGCCTAAGCAAAAAATTAGTCCAAAGCTTAAACTGACTCTATTATAGCCCCTCCGGAAAACGATCCGGACCTATTCTATACATTGGCCCAAACTTTGAAAAGATTATTTTTACAAACTTAAAAATTGTCTTAAATTTCAACCATAACGTTTTTTTAGTTTTAAGCTGACAGATGAGAATTCAAATTATCAGAAATATTTTGCTTGTGTCATAAACCAGTTGTCAGTGACATCCCAATCATAACTGATAAAATATTGACGCTAAACGTTAGCGGAATCTTCAACAAGGGAGTGTGTCGATACGTGCAACAAATGACCGTAGATTGGGAGTCAGCCACTCCGGCTCCCGGTACTCGGTCCTACGCCCATCCGTAAGGAATACCTGAATAATTAGCGTCCATATGTCGTCAGGACTGATTTCAAGTGGCAAATGATTGTTGTACGCGGTGACTACGGTTGCAACGAACTGATGTTTAATCCCGGTTTCGTTGATTTTAACCGGATCAAAATTGCAATTTCCGGTGTCGAATGATATTTTTGGGATTTGCTGACGGTTGACCTGTTCAAATTAACAATCATAATCGAATGCAAAACGGTTACGGTACGTGTGTTTATCGCTTTTCACATGAATATTTTCAATTCTTCATTTTAAACAGACTCCGTTTCAAGATCAGACCTGAGGTTGGTCTCGAAGACGACTAACAAACCATCGTCAATCGACTATGATAGGGTGACAGTAAACCTAATCTCGTGTGGACATATGCTTCACTTTTGATTGGACCGCTAATGAATTCTGACTGCTGACATCCGTAATATTTGATGGCCCATTGTAAAGATCAGAGGCGGAGAGTTTTTCTGTGGGATTGCAATAGAGTAAGGAAGCTTAAGCTTTAGACTAATTTTTACGCTTGGCTTAGGCTTAGGAATAAACGCATTCTTACACTAAGCCTTAGGCTTAGGAATAAACTCATTCTTACAGTTAGGCTTAGGCTTAGGAATAAACTCATTCTTACGCTTAGGCTTAGGAATAAACTCATTCTTACAGTTAGGCTTAGGCTTAGGAATAAACTCATTCTTACGCTTAGGCTTAGGCTTAGGAACAAGTTTATAAAATACTGTTCCGCCCCTGTTCTTTACATTGGCCTATTTAATTAAAAGTCTATTTCACAACAGTGAACATGATGTACAAAAAGTAGTCCATAGCATAAATTTAAGCCTAAAGAATAAGCATAAAATATGAGCCTAATCGTAAGCTTAATTCTCGAATAAGCCAAAGCTTAACGCTTTGAATCGGTTGAAAATAATTTCCACTTTGTGGTCAAAATTTCAGAACCGAAACAAAATCGTCTGATGAATTTTATCCCATATAAGACAGCGTGTGGCATATAAGGTGACCAAGCCCGCACTCCAAACTGGTCCACGAGATACACACCTACTTTAATCTCTGCCCCCTGATCCTGTTCTATGCATATTTGAAATATTTTATTTGTATCATATTTTATTCTCAAGAATTTCATTAATACAGCCTGTGTACAGTAACCGAATCGCTACTAACGACTGTGATTCCTAAAATGTGGTTTCTATTTACCAGGTTTCCAACCGGAATGTAATTTTGTCGGGAGCGAAATCGGAGCCGGAATTAAATTTGCTCGTCGGAACCGGAATCGGAATTTTTAGATTTAAATGTGTTATGATTTTGTTAATTATTAGTCGTAAAAAACCAAATAGATTTTATTTCACAGTTTACACAGTTATTTTCTCAGTTTAAGTTATCAATGGCAAAGTATAATTCTCTCGAAATCAGGTGGTTTTGCAATTCGTTTTCTGTCTTTAATTGTCTTAAATTAACGTGGAACATAAGTTAAAACATGAAATAATTTTGATGGAAAAACACACGTCACCGAAAACACCGGAATTTCGGCATCGGAATCACACTTTGTCGGAATCGAAATCGGAATGCAAATTTTGTCGGATGTTCAGCCGGAATCGGAATTCCGTTGGAACTCTGCGATTTACCTTTTGCTCTAAGATACGATCAGTTTCAGTGCGCTGGCCTTTCAACGTTGTCAGCCGGTCGTTTCGACTGCTATTAGTCGGTTTAAGTTTCTCTGTGTCTTGTTGTTGCATCTGATTAACCTTTCGTGCCCAATCTTCGCTGAACTGGTTTAAAATTTCTGGTTCCAAACCAGCTGCGATCGCTGTCAAACTGAGCGGTTCGAATTTTATCTGATGAGGCGTAATTCCTGGCAGAGTAAGGTTGTATCCTGATCGAACGGCGCGTTTTGTGTCCACAACAGGCGGAAAATGCAAAACATTAGTGGAAAATATTAAAATAAGCACAAATAGATAGCGATTTCGCATTTTGTTCAATTTGTTGTTATTATGAATTAATATACTGCCATTATGAATTGGGCCCATGTAAAGATCAGGAGCCGAACGCTTTTCTGTGGGACTGCAACAGAGTGGATTTAAAGCTTTAGATTACTTTTTGCTTGGCTTAGGCTTAGGTTTAATAGGAATATGCTCATTCTTACGCGTAGGTTTAGGATTACGCTTAGGCTTAGGAATATGCTCATTGCTACGCTTAGGCTTAGGCTTAGGAATATGCTTATAATAACTGTTCCGCCCCTGTTCTTTACATTGGCCATGAATTGGAACGTGGTCATACTCCCTCAATACTCGCGATCAAGATATTATCGGTCGGCCCAAGTTTGTATCTAAACTTGAGCTTCAATTCGATGCCAAGCTTTGTCAAAGCGTAAAGCAAACTCCGTACTTGAACTTGCACGATTTGTCCAAAAATCCTGTTCAAAAACTTGCAGCTTCAAATAATTTATTAAAAATCATACTTAGCTAGGAATTTAGTTCATATGTGTGATTAACCATGCAAGTGCGTTGAATTTATGGCAGCCGCTTTCTCATTGGCTGATGAAAAATTAAAGTTCTGCGTGCAATTTCCTGTTGAAAATTCTCGCACAAAAACTGCGAATAGGACTTGCACGTGCAGTTTGATTGGTCAATCGGAATGTTCTTTGAAAATACTTGCAGGTGCAAGTATTTCGTGCAAGTTGCAGCTACGAGTTCTCGCTGCAAAAACATGCACATGTGAATGGACCATAAACCAGATGGTATCGTGTTAGAAATTAGGGCCAATGTAAAGAACAGGGGCGGAACAGTATTATAAGCATTATCCTAATCTAAGCCTAAGCCTAAGCCTAAGCCTAAGCGTAAGAACGAGCATATTCCTAAGCCTAAGCCTAAGTCTAAGCCAAGCAAAAAATTAGTCTAAAGCTTAAGCTTACACTTTTCTAGTCCCACAGAAAAACTCTCCGCCCCTGATCTTTACACGGGTCAGTTAGAACAAAAATGGTACGAAGGAGCAATGGCGACGTACTCAAAATTTCAATATGGCAGGAAATGGTCCAGAACAACGACTACAGATAAGTGAACTAACGCAGTGACGAAGAAACGTTTTTACCTTCCAAATTTAAAGACAGTTAAGAGAGGTTGTTGACGTATAAAAATTCTTCAGTGGCTCGCTCCATGTTGCATAAGCATATAATTATATAGGCTTAGGCTTAGGCTTAGGCTTTACGCTTAGGCTTAGGCTTTAGGCTTTAGGCTTTAGGCTTAGGCTTATGCTTAGGCTTTAGACTTAGGCTCAGGCTTTAGGCTTAGGCTTAGCCTTATGCGTTGGCTTAAACTTCTTTATACAAGCAGCTCTATCTTAAACGTTAAAATCGGACTGGAAAGAGAAAAAGATGACTAAGGGTTGTGCTATACTTAACGTCCGGCACCGTCCGTCACCCATCCGGCGGCGCCCTTCATCGTGCGTCACCCGTACGGCGCTTTCCGTCACCGTCCGTCGCCATACGTTATCGTACGTGAGTAATTTGCATGCGATACCACATAGTGACGGACGGCTGCCATACGAGTGACGGACGGCGCCGGACTTTACCGTGCGGTTTCGGACGTGACGGCGCCGCACATCAACAAAAGTATAGCATAACCCTTAGACACAAATAAACAAATGTTTTTAACCAAAAAAATAAACAAATTACAGTATTACAAACTACAACGGATACAACAAACAATGTTATGTTCATTTTAAAATATCTCAAAATATAAAAGAAAAAAGTACTAAAAAGAAAAACAATTTTACAGAAACACAACAGGTCGAATAATGCGAGAGTAATAATCGATACAGCCTCTCAGCCAACGCATAACGGACTGGATTGATAAAATACGTTGATGCTTAACCCCTTCTCACATTGAGTTGCCTATAGGCAACTTAGCGCAATATATATACGTTAAATAATATATATCGCACCGTGTTTAACAATTGCAACACGTATTCATAGTACTAAATTACCACAAGACGTGAGAGCCCCCTCAGGCTCGAGCGTCAAGCTCCTATAGGTGAGTGGTGATGGTAAACGCCTCCCACTCCAGTCACTGGAGTTCGAATCCTAGCATAAAAGTAGGTCTCAGGGGAAATAGAAAATATTCATGTGAGAAAGGGTTAAGTTTGGACATAGGCTTAGATTCAGCAGCATAAAGCCTAAACTTTAAGCGTTAAGATATTATGAAGCGTAGATGTGAGAGAAAACTTTCGCCTTCTATCAAAGTAACGCATTGGCTTGAACTTTAGTGTGCTGCAATACAGTGTGGTTAACTCTTTCTCACATGAATATTTTCAATTTCATAAGAGATATAATTTCAAGGTAAGGTTCGATCCCCTGTCTCTCGCATTGGAGGCGTTTACGATGACCACTCAGCTACAGGAGCTTGCCGCTCGAGCCCGATGAGGCTCTCATGTCTGGTGGAGATTTTGCACTGCGCATATATGTTAGATTTGTTGAACGCTGTTTTACAGTGTCTGTAGTGTTTCTCGCATATTGTATTTAGTTGTTCAATGTATACTCTATGAGTTAAAGGGTTACGCTTTGCACTATACTCACCGCCCGATCAACCCCTCTAATTCGAATCTAAGCACATTCTGTTGCAGGCCCCGCAGAAACACGTTCCGCCCCTGATCATTACTCGAGCCCATCCTTTGCTGCGCACAACCATCATTGAATATCGACGATTTGGCAAATGAGTAACAGAAAGACTTAGCAATCTGAGCTAGTGTTAAGTTTAATGTCTCCTAACTTAACACAAATGTATTAAGCTTAGAACAATGTCTTAGGGTGGCGTAGACGCAAGCTTGCTGTTGTGTCAACACACACACCCAAGGATATACCTTAACAGCGCCGCTGCCCCGCATGCTGCTGTCGTCGTGCCTGTCACTTCAACCTATATCAGAATAGGCCGTGTGATTTCGACAGATTTCCAAGTGAAACCGTAAGTACCCGATTATTAAAAACAATAATTGGAAATTTTTCCATTTCTTAAAAATTTTACTCGCTCTTAACAGATAAAACACACAGTAACGCATTATATTTAGCAAAATCGCATCCCATTCTATTGGTATATATGGGCCCAAAGGCCGTCACGTATTCTCTCAGACTGCAATACCGTAGGATTCGATTTTTAAATTTTTGCTTAGGTTTACGCTCAGGATTAACACTAAATGTTACGCTTATGCATAGAAATATGCTTAATCTAGAGTTACGACCATAAAAGTAGTATTAATTGGTATATAGTGTAATCTTACAAATTTTGAATTACTTCAAATTCAACCTTTATACATTCAATCAAACGTCCCAAAATTTACCAAAGTCGGCGTTACTAAACTTTAAAAATCGTTTCAGATATCACAGCTGGACACATGACCACCCGCAATTGGAAAACTATTATATCTATAAAAAGCTTGATAAAATACAAAACCAAACTAAAGAGCTGCGGACATCCCAGCCCCGGCAAAAGGATCGGCGCTTGCCTGGGCCATCCGGTGCTGTGGACAAGGCCAGAAAATTAAACTGATCTTCTAAAGGTGAAATATTATCAGTCCGGTTTCTCGTGATCACGCTCAGGATTCTCTTGAAACTATTAATTACACACTTGAGTCTGTTCGAAATTTAGACTTAATTTAAGGTTGAAATAAATATATTTTTGTTTCATAAACAAACTTGAACGGGACAACAAACTGTGTATCATTTTTAAACAAGAGTCAAAAGTTCAACACCGGTAATCATTGCCCTGGGATAGGTCTAATTTCGCTTACCTCAACAAAGCACCGACTTACGTAGTAAATAATTCCAACTAAATGTCAAATTGTTTACCGCAACTTAAATTTAATCATGTATTCAGTTACTGCCGCCAATTTCGCTTTCAGTCAATTTTTTCAACTGTTCCGCCATTATGCTTCTAATTTCATCATCGTTCACATCAGCCGGATTTCGTTTCTCAGGCAAAACGTAAACAAACTCATTAGGAACGATTCCAGCATTTTTATATTCTTCCGGTGACGCTATTGTTGGATCCACGCCAGCAGTTAGAACTGATTTTGTATCAGTAGCGGAAACATGATGAATTCGTCCGACACACGGTGTTACAACTTGCCCGTTGATCTAAAACATAAACAAGAGGCAAAGTTACATACAACTCATTCATACAACATATCAATTGTATAAAAGCGAGGCATCAACATAAAATTTTGAACTGCACCAACATAATATAAAACATGGAACATTCTACACCTTAAATTTATACAATCAGAAGCGATGTACAACATCTAAGACTAGCTGAAGATAGAACAGTGCACTCCAAAACTGTTTGAAAAACCATCCGTGGTCTCTCCAGGCATTTGTATCCTTTACTTGATACATTTCGAAACTTTACCAAAACATAAAACCTGAACAGTCGATATTCTTTTTGCAAATCAGGACCGCAAATTTCTTCTTGAGGCAAAACAATACATTCTTCTGGAACACTGTATCCCTAAAATAGCACAATAACAACAAATGGACTCCAATGTGTAAGCTGTGACTATATCATCCAAACAGCAAAACAGAGTGGCACTCAACAAACCAAGCTACCAGCTGTGTCTACTCACGGCTGTTGCCAAAGAAAGTTAAAAGACACCCTTATTTGCGATTCTTGTTTGAATGGTTTTTATAAACTTTTTAACGTGTAACACTAAAAATCTTCACGACACTTTTTGAAACAGAACGTACCTTTCGAAAATTCTGACCACTTCTCCATGCTGATTCACAGCAAGTCACCCCAACACAAAACCAGTAAACTAAAAAGTTGTGCAAAAACTAACATTCATCCGAAGAGTCAGCCGCGTGTGTGTTTTGTTTAACGTCCAAGGTGTATCCATACTCAAAGGACAAACGTGAACTTTGACTCGAAGTTGTTTTGCTGTCTGAAACAATAAAATACAACACTAAGGAAGGTTGGCTGGTTAAACAACAAAGCTATGTAGTTATCTTTATATACGCAAACTATGCATATTACAATAAAGACAAACGCAATAAAACCACACATCAAAGACTTACTTTCATTGAGAACTTGGACAATCTAACTTGAGCCGCATCATGTAAACCAGAAACCTGAGACAGTGAAAAAACAAACATAAGACAAACAAATATTACACTTCCCAGACTGACGGAATGCTAAAAACAATAACGACATTAGCAACATAAGTCTTTCTGAAAATATTTACTTAAATAGTGATTTAACTACAAATGGCTGTTTAACCTGATGAGAGTCTGCCGTTACTTAATTTTACAAGGAAGAAAATGTACGACAGCACCTTACGTTTTGGTCCCTACTTTTCGGGGGTCATCCTCAGATGCAACAAACGCTAACGCGTGATTATAGCGTAAACGAGGCATAGTTTCGCCATAGAACATATGTATTTCCCCAGACTAAAATTCATTCCGCCCGAAACCCCACAGTGGAGGATAGCATGCCAAACTTAAACTGCAAATTCACTAACCTTGCGTTCTTCTTCAAACTTTTTAATATTATAAGGCGATGCATAAACTGCAGACTGCGTTAAGAGCAAATCAAACCTGGCAAAATCCACTGGTGCTTCTACAATTTCACCTCGATTACCGTAACCTGAAACAATAAATAAACACAATAACTATTTTCACTTGAAAACTTTTACTGTACCATTTCACGTCGCTAAACCACAAAGAATGACAGTTAATCATGCAAGAATAAGCATAAGTAGTTCGTAAAAATGTCTAAAAGAATTTTAACAAAATTTGCACAAAAAACACTCCCATATTGTTGTGATACAGCTAACCTTAAACAGACTTATACAAGGGTGACACCGAATTAACGATTTGACAAAATCCGAATCCATTGCTAATTTGCCGAATCCGAATCCATTGCTAATTTGCCGAATCCGAATCTTGCATGTTGCAAATATCAGTTATATCTTGTTGGATTCAGCTTTTTCACAACCAAATCCGAACTACAAATTTTTGTCGAACCCGAACCTTTGGTGCCACCCTGACTCATACGCTACGCAGTCTTATAAAAACTGAGAACACCTCGTCACAGTTTTCACATGCCACTCATCCACCAGTTACCAACATATACACGCAGGACGCAATCAAAATTCCAGTAAAGAAATGTGATATTTTTCACGATTCGATTCTGGATCATATTATATGCTTTACCTTCGACATATTTTGTCAATATAACTTTGAGCGTTTCCGGATCCTGTTCCAGTTCTTCCGGCGGAACCACGTCATACTTTTGATAGTGCTGTTTTTCTGATGGTGGGCGTTGTTCCCCGTTGGGTGGTGTGTTCGGCAGCTCAAACCGATGTCGCACAATGACCGTTGTCTAAAATTGTTCACATAACATAAACTTTAAATCACTGTCTTATTCAGGAGACTAAATTTCGCTGAATTTCCAACATAGAGTATGCACTCTCTGCTACGTATGTTCGTAGTACTCGTTCGTTTGCAATGTTAGTAATTGAAATACAATTTATTAAGCGTTGTTCACATGTGCAGAATTTTGCAGGAACAAATTTTATGAAAGTTTTCGAATAAAAATTGCAGGCGCAAGTTTAAACTGAAGTTTAAACTGCAAGTTCTCATTTAAAAAGTTACATGCGCGAATAAAGTTGCAAACTAACTCGAATATAAGTGCAAAAAATATACTCCAATTCAGATACAAAAAAATTACTGGTTCTTTTCGCGTAAAACTACTTAGCAACATAAAAATACAAAAGTTGACACAAAAACGATATAGTCGAATTTCTTGTGAGCTTGATACTTTGAGAATACCTATCGTTTCTGATGTTTAATATATCTGCTACTAGTTTTTCAAAAAACATTTTGTTAAATTGCTTCACTGAATATGAGGGATCCGGGCAACAATTTAGCCTAGAGCTGAAGAAGCCTTAGACCAGTTGCATATGTGCACAACTACGTGTGCTAGTATGCTACTATTTCCGGTGTTACTAATCTTGCGATAAACGAATGGTTCAAAAAATGACTGGAAGACACGTGTCTGCAACCGAGCCAGTGTGGTATACACGTACCCGAACTGCCGTCGAACAGCAAGGAGCCAATCGTGATAACAGCTTGATATGTCGCAAAGCCATTACATATACTTAATGTCTGTTAAAGCTGTAATTTCAACCTATGACTGATATAAAAGAGATGACTAGTTTCATAAGTAAAGTGCACAAGTATATTTTGTATGATATATTAATATAGACTAACTTTCTATGAATTGCAAATTGCCCAATTTAAACGCATAATGGTAAAATCTCTACAACCAAGCAGAATGATCCCGCAACGTAAACTGAAATATACGCTCAGGCATGCAAAGCAACTGCGAACACTACGATAAAATAAGAAAACATTTACTGAACAAAAAGATATTAACAGATGAAATCGGAGTTGAAAAATACCCAGCCGGAGGTCAACAGTTTCACAAAAAGAAAAGACATTTTCGAAAGAATTTTTCCCATTTTTGGCGTTACTTCGGTCAGAACTCAAAAATGAATAAATATTAAACACACACAATGGTTTGACTTACGCGATATGAACGATGTACTGTCCACAATTTCGGCAATTATTTTCACACTATGCATGACAAAACTGTAAAAATTGTGTTCGTCACATCTCAGCAAAACGGCAAAAGCCCTCGTTTTGCAGCTACACAAAGAGGCGTTTAAAGAGAAACTATTTGACCTACAACTGTATAAGAAACAACGCATCTGGTTCAACAATTTGAACCTAGCTTCTCTCAATCTCGTAGCCAGCACAACATATTAGATAAACCCAAAAAGTTTAAACGGTGGGTCGTTCAGAAATTTCATGTAATTAACAAGTGAGCTATATTTTTTGAGACGCAAGTCACGGCGGTCTAAGCCTCTCTGAATCCCGTCGCTACGTACTAAGTTGCCTTTCACGGCGTCAGTCCCATCTACTATTCGTTCCAGTGCTACCATACGCACATTCAACCAGTAATTTTCCGGAATACTTTGTCACTGTCACTAGGACAATTTATCTCTTATCTTCAGCAACCGCATATACGTTTTCAGGCATTTCTTCTTGTGCCCACTGCATCACTTGTTCAGTTGCACTCAACGATTTGCTCACATGCCTTGATAGACGTTCATTTGGGAATTCAGCTTGATTTAAATCTGACGGCAAATTCAAAAACGGATGCCACATCCCTTGAATCGAAGGTGAATCTGTATGCCACGGCCGATCAAATGCGTAAATTGGCTGCCCGGAGCGTTGACGTAGATAATTGAGCCATTGGTTCACCTAACAAATATAAAATTATTTTAGCTGGAAAATTGCAAAACAAACAAAATTATACAAACTAAAAGACATAACTCTTCATCACTGAAAACTTTAAATCAGAGGAAAAAGAACACTGCATTCTGTTATGATCACAAGCTGATATGCAGCAAAATTAAAGAATTTACCTGGTGGTTGCTAAAATAGTTCAAGTTGACAGAGCATTCTCGGCCATTTAAATATTCGCCAATCATATATGGCTTTGTGTTACGTTTCGGTTGCAAATATACGACAATTCCCGGGTGTGATTTCGAAAAATTGAGCAAATCATTTTCTAAAAGAAAAATAAAAAATAAATGGTATTGTAATACGTAGAAAAAACCAATTGGTTTATTAAGGCTTTCCATTGTTTGACCTTGCGAATTGATTTGGAACATTGCAAAAGCGTCTTGCATAAAGAATGACCAGAATTATGTCTGCGATGTAGGGGCACTAAACTTCGGTAGTGGAGTGCAGTGACCTTCAAACTGCGTTTATATTCGCACGGTATGTATGCGTATAAACCAAAGAATGCCATACAAAGTGTATGTGCACATACGTATACTTGGTTAGGTATATATAGCATGTGATAGCAATCGACCACATGGTGTAGTGATAGTATGTTTAACTCAAGTGCAAGAGGGCGGAGGTTTGATTCTCAGCATGGTCCTTAACTTTGAGCAATGCTTCGAACAGAAGTCATGCAGACTGTATACTTCCAACACATACCAGCACGCACATATATACTAACTTTTGCACAAATCCCACAACAAACGTCACAACTTCTTGACTTTATATTTTGAAATTGTTCAGCCTTAGATGACAAATGCTCTTGCACGTAAAAATTAACATACCTATAAACTGACGAATACCAGCAGAATGCGGTCTAAATTTGCAGAAAAACAGCGTCACTCGCTTTAACTGACAAACGTACCGTCCAACACCGTTTTGAAGCACTGAACGGACAAAGCCGTGAGGTTGATATAAAAATCCAAAATTTTGTTGAAGCATTGGTAAAATGCGTTTAAAATTCCTCAAGTAAACGTTCAGATTCAAACAACAAACACTGAAATCACGGCTATATATCAATGTTACCGTAAAAAATGTGTACGACCTGGTTTGTAACCAGTATTCAAAATAGCTACGGATTTAAAATAAAGAGGCGAAACGGCGTTCTATATTAGTGATGTAGGGAAGCCAAACCTATTGCCAACGCCGATGCTTATTTCGTAAATTTTATCTTTGCTGCACGAATGCCGATTCCATATGTAATACATGATGTTTAAAGAATTGATAATATTACTACACTCCATCATCATAAACATGAAGGATTATACCCTAACAACCAGAAACGATTATAATTTAAGAAAATGGCTCATTTCAATTAATTTTTTAACACAAACGCAAGACACATAACAGATTCCTGGGCCCATATTCTCAAATGCATATAACACGTATCGCCAGTTAGTAATAGCTCATCAAACTAACGAACCGCTGCAATTGCAGATCTCGAAATTTAAACAGGAGTAGAGTAAATTGAACGCAATAAACGTGTTGAATTTCAAACCTCACCATTATCTGATCCGAAAGTTACAAGACCTATCACGAACTAGTAATGGGTGCTACACGCATTTGAGAATACGGGCTCTGATCAGACGCACTGATATACGCTAACAAGATAGATTGATAGCATACAACTAACTATTAAGTGCAAAAAATGGCCCAGATTTAGGATGTGACTTCGGATGCATGGAGACAAGGTAAAACCTCACGGTGATGCGGCACATCGGTTAAAACACTGATGCATATGTATTGCCTTCATATGTAGAAGCAGTAGAAAAATGTAAGAACCCAGATACCTGTACTGATGAGGCTCTTATAAGGCATAAATTCCTAAAAACTCAACAGTGATTGTAAAGCGGCGTGAATCAGTGGTAGCGCGCTGGACTTAGAATCTATCGGTCATGAGATCGAAACCTCATAAGAACGACCCCCATTTTTAGCTGCAAGAACTCAGAACTAAAAACCGCCGTATCCCAGCCTACCCAACCTATAACATGGTAACTATGATGCGGTGCAATGGTAAGCTTCCGCGCTAAAAAAGTTGAGTTGCCGGTCAAGAGATGACTTTGTACAAAAACCGGGGGATGTGACAAGCGAATGCATGGAGGCAAAATAAAACTTCATGCTGATGCTGCACATCAGTTAAAATACAAATGCATGTGTATTGCCTTCATATGCACCAGTTGTAAAAACATGGAGGAACCAAAATTCATGTAATGTTGAGGTTCTTATAAAGCAAAAAACCTAAAAAAACTCAGCAGCTCATTGTACGGCACCGTGGCTCCGTAATACCGCGAGGGACTGGAAATCTGTGAACGCCCATCATTTTCAGCTGCAAGAACTCGGACTCAGAACTAAAAACCGACGTACACTAGCCTACCCAGCTTATCACATGGTGACCACGCGCTAACACTGAGCCACATCGCCTCACAATCAGCTGCTGAGATTTTTTTAGGTTTTTGTATTTATGCCAGACCATGCGTCACGGGATCAATACCCCGTAAGAACGCTCCATTTTCAGCTGCAAGAACTAAGAACTAAAAACGTCGTACCCTAGCCTACCCAACTTAAAACAGGATTTTTTGCAGTGCTGATGCCGATACTCACGAAAACTGCCGATATCACCCATATCGATCAATCAGCAAATCTCTAGTTCTGTTATAAAAGCAGCTTTCACTGGTTTTTCTAACATCTGCAACACCGAACAAAATGTTTCAATTTTTAAATTATTGTGCAATTGGTTAGCAAAGCATGGGTTTCTGGTTTTTCGCTGGCTTCGAAATCCTCGCTACCAATTCTACTAATAAACAATGCTTGAGCGAGCACAGTCACTTCGCGCTTGCTGGCTTGCAAGTTACAATCAAGGCTTTGTTACAAATTTTTTTCAGCACCCCGACGTAGTTAGACTTTTTAACCAATACCTAGCTTAGTAGTTTACAGTAAAAACACTGTTAGGTTGTAATGTTAGGGGATTTGTTCAGTTTCACCTCCAAATTTTCAGTCAGTTCTGCTGACAAACCTTTGTATCGAACTTTGTGTATTCTTGGCTTATGTTTGAATCATCCGAAATAATCTTAAATTCGAGACTATGAAGGTCTAAGAAATTTCGGACAAATACTTTTAAGAATTTTCAGAAATTATTTTTTGTGCACTGAACTACGCCTATGTTTATTATTCTATGAGGAAAATAGAAGCTTAAAAGCCAAAACAGTATGCCGTTTTTCTTTTGGTACACCGAAACAAAACCAACACTCAATTCAACGCCTATTGAAGATATTGTGACCTTTAAAATTGTGACAGTTGAACTATAATATACCATTCTTGAATCAACAAAAGTTCAGTTTTTATAATATTGTGTAAAAGTGTCTGATGAACGATAACGTCATGCTGTAAGATATAAACGTACAAAATGCGCCTGCATTTGAAATTGAGTACCTTTCTGAATTTCCAAACTGTCAGGTGACGTCAGGAGCATATTTCTAATACATTTTGGACCTCATTTTAAGTCAGTTAACGTTTTTACACCGCACGTCCGACCGCAAGAACTTTTTTATTCTGTTATGTACACGTACTAAGTAACGACGTTCTCTGATTCTGTTCAGGTGTCTGAAGCATCACTGTAAATTCCAATGAGTTAATAAATCGACTCCGTTGGAAAGTTCATTATTCCTGAGTTAATAACAATGTACTCTCACTCTGAGTTGAGTTTATTCCGAGAGAGTTGACTTAAATCAGAATGAGTTGAATCAACGAACAATTATGAGTCTGATAGGCCTAACTGATACTACGCGATTCAATTCATTATGAGATAAAATCAACTCACTGGAATTTACAATGTAACTACGTATGTAGGAAAATCCAAGAAAATTTCTTTCCAAATTAATTCAGTTTTATTTAGTGACAATCAAGCGTTACTGCCAATTTGTCATTTTATTGTTACAAAATGAACAGAGGTTTTATGCTCCCCGATAAATCGATTTCTACAAAAAAGTTCACATGTATGTCGTGTCCTCAATATTTTATTTGAACAGTTGCCAACAAAGCCGTTTAGGTCAATGTATAGAACAGAGCCGTAACAGTAGTGTAAGCATATTTATAGTCTAAGGCTGTTAAACGTATAAGCCTAACCAAAACAAAGAAATTTGTCTAAAGCTTGAGCTTAGATACTCTATCGCTGTCCCGCAGAAAAACGTCCCGCCCTACTCAGAAATCTGAATTGATTTAACTCGACATATAAGTTTACTAATTCGTCAACTTTTACTAGGAATTAAATCGACTCTCAGTGTGAGTTTATATGTACTGTTATTAACTCAAAAATTGCCAGAAATAACTAATTCTCTCTTTGAATTGATTAGTCAGCTCATTAGAATTTACAACTAGTTAACCAGTTAACCATCAACGTTACTACCTAGTTTCGTCTCGCCACCGGCTCCGGCAAGTTTCGTTGATCTCCGGCTCCGGTATTTTTCACCTCCTGTTGCACCCTGATTTACAGTGAACGACATATTGTTTCAAACAAAATCTGGAGTCAAAAAATCTTTCGTTCGAATGATTGGCAAAGTAGACGAGTGGCAGGAGGTCCACATGATATCCCAAGACGATGGATATGACGAAAACGGGGATAAGGTATTCTTCTGGTCACCGATTGGGTAAATTGGCAGCTGTGTAACGTTGTGATCTGATTTCGACAGTATTACTACTGGAATTTTTCTAACGTTTGGCTGATGCGATTTGTCGGTTCGAATTTTCGTTGCTGGAATTGATGAAGAAAGACATTTCGGCTTTGGCGTCTGTTTTGTAGAGTTTTTCGTATCCAAGCTATCATTAAAAAGATTGGCTTCAGCTGGCGCTGAAGTGCTCATCAGTGTTGGATAAAGCATTGTCGCAAGTCGCGTAGAGTTTTCTCGATTCGATATCCAATTGTCTCGCTGAAGACGTGCGATTTTGATTGGAAACACAGTTTGATACTGAAACGTCGTATCGGTATTGGTTTCCTTATCGCAGAGTGTCGCTGTAGAATCAGTAGAATTTGTCGAATGCGTCGATTTGATTGGTCGATTGATTTCGCGCTTTGATTTGATTGATTGAAAGAAGTCATGACTTGATGTGATTGCTTGATTGGTATTGTGCTTCAATTTGATAGGTCGATCAATATGGTGCTTTGGTATTACTGGCTTACCAGTTCGCGTCAGCAATTGGATTGGTCGATTGAAAAGTTGTTTGAATAATTTCTTTGGCTGTTCTGGTTGCGATTTCTGCGCTTTATTGTTTTGCTTCTGTGATTTGATTGGATCACTAGTTTGTTGTTTCGATTTGCTTCGCTGATTTATTACTGGCATGAATTTCAATTTCGGTTTTTCAGCGAATTCATCTTGAGATTTGATTGGACGATCGCAATCCTGTTGCGATTTGATTGGTTGTTGCTCTTCAGCGATACTATCCAGTGGTGACAGTTTTTGGTTCTGAAATCGTGGGATGATGGTGGTTGAAGTTGTTGTTCGATTTTGCATCTCTAAATTCCTATATCGTTTCCATAACGCAGCCAAAATTTCGTTGCATACCACAGTGCCTGCGTGAGATGCAAATAATCGCAACAAAAATACTCCGTCGAGTTGAAGAAATTTTTGAACAAAATTTTGTACTCCAGCAGTATTTACGCAATTTTGCGATAAGTTTGCCGACGTTGAAAATTCCAATTTTTGATTCGCTTTTTGTCCAAAAATTCTACGATAACCGTTTATACTGGTATTAACAACGGAATAACTACGAGATCTAAGTTTGAGTTTAGGTCGCTTCTCGCCGAGTTGGCCTTCAGCAGAACGAATCATAACAGACGGAACAGCGTGGGTATGTTTTCTACGACTCCCAGTAATATTTCGTGTTGACAACGGGGTTAAATGTTGCAGTACCCACGCAGTACGTGTATGCAGGCTTGTAACACAGAACGTTGTATAAATCAAACTTGTCGCGTTCACAAGTGTAAGGATAACAAACCAAATCCACAGAAACGCGAATATTTTTTCGATAAACATATTAACGACCAGTACACACTGAACCGTATGCCGATGTACATTACCCATCATTCTTATATCAAAATCGCACAAAGTAACTCGTGGAAATTTTCCGGTTGTTTGCCATTCAACACCGTACAGGACATTCCAAAGGACATCAAGTCCAAACGATCGACCTCCATTGTGCCATTTGAACCCAAAATCTGTCTCCAAATATGCGTTGACCAACACAAATTGACCACAAACGTTTAATAAATATATCAATTTAATTGCGATGTATAAAACGCTGACATAGCTAGTGCGAAAAAATTCAACCAACCAATCAGACACGAGCAAAGCAACGCGTTGTAGGTTCTGACCAGCGATTGGCTGAATCGAACGCCGCCGTTCGCTCAGGCAGTCTTCGAGATGGCGTGCAACGATTTCGACAGTTTTTGACCTATTTGATGGGTCAATGTTGTGATCGTCGCACGCCATGTCTAAGATGCCGCTAACGTTAATGCCTGAAAATAGCACTTTTCCGACAGTGGCGTTGCATTTTTATCGCAAGAATGTGTAACGAATGACACTATTTTATGTCAAAAAATTATAAAATTTGTATCAAAATTGTTGCAGAAAAGTAGGTTTAACGCGGTCGGATCGTGTACCGTTTACAGCTTAAGCTTCAAAGATACATTTAACATCGGCCTTTCGTTTAATCTTCAAGTCCTTTTTTGTCGATGGTCATTGCAACTTTGGAGACACAACTTTTTGTGTATTTTATTTTCGGTATTAATTTTGTACCAACCGGGGTTCAAAACCAGTTCAATCTGATGAACTGCGTTCGCATGATTGGCTGCTTTGTCTTATATTTTAATACAAATAAAACAAATATACGCATAAATGTTCAATTTGTATCCTACACAATTGGCTTAATGAACCCTAAACTGTATACAACATTGTCGGCAAAAGCGGTCACAAAAACGGCACTGAAAAGATCAGTGGCGGAACGTTTTTCTGTGGGACTGCAATAGAGTAAACTTAAGCTTTAGACTAATTTTTTTTGCTTAGCTAAGACTTAGGCTTAGACTTAGCAATATTCCCATTTTTACGCTTAGGTTTAGTTTAGGTTTAGGAATATGCTCATTCTTACGCTTAGGCTTTTAGCCTTAGTCTTAGCAAGAGTGGATGATCACTTTTTATAACAAGAGTGTGCAACTGGGTACATTCTGTGTATTAAAAAATGTACCCGGCTCTCGTTGCGTTTTTGGCCTACCCCTCTTGTTTAGGGGGTAGATGTATTAAGACAATAGCATTATAAACCGTTACCATCGTTAGTGTGATTAAAATCTCTTGCTTAAATCCCTCCCCCCGATTGAGGGGGGTCGAACAAAAATGCAACACGTGCTGGTACATTTAGTGCCATTCACAGCCAAGCAGTTGCACACTCTTCTGCAAGGTGGACATCATCCACTCTTGGTCTTAGGAATATGTTCATTCTTACGCTTAGGCTTAGGCTTAGGCTAAGGAACATGCTTATAATACTATTCCGTCCCTGTTCTGTACATTGGCCGAAAAAACGATGCAAACATGAAAACTATTCCGTCAAAAGGCAGAATTCGGATCCGTATCGAACCGATACCTGATCGTGTGTTCAACCACCGCCAAACCATACACGGAGCGTAGAAAAGAGCCGCTTGGACAGCGAGTAAAAACGGTGTCCATTGATAATATCCGATTTGACGCATCATCCTCGATTCGTATCCGCCGGGAATAAATTCGTCGAACGCAATCCAGTACGTATTTTGAATCCAACAGTAATTTTCTGTGTACTGTTCCATTGATTTTGTAAACTGCGCCGGAACCCAACACTCAATCGGATGACCCATGTATTGTTTTGCAGATACAATTATTGCAAAAACAATTAACGCGAATGGTGTATAATAGTAATTTAGTCTGTCACTAGCGCTATCTCCTAATACAGGTTCTAAATTGCGTAGTGCAGTCGTGAGAAAATGCATATTGAACGCAGCGAATCCGGACGTAGACGCTCCGGCGCCGAAAAACGCCGACCGGCCTTGATATGGACCGCGACGGCCGCGGACTTGGCTGCCGTATAACGGATTCCAGCCGTGTGGACCGGCTCGTCCGGTAACTCCGACGCCAGGGCCTGCGAGTCCACTGACAGCCGCTGGTGAGTAGATGCCTGAAACAGGAAAGTTTAGTATAGTCCAATTTACGCTAAACGACCTATGTTTTTGCCTGCAAATCAAACAGGGCCGGTCGATTTGGAGTTTCGCAGTATCAAAGATTCTTTGTTTCTCACTCCCCTGGTTTCAGAGTCTCCAAGACTCCAAGTATCCCAGTTTGTCTGTCACTCACAGTTCCACTATTCGAAGTTCCCAATCTTCTACACTGTAAATTTCAATGAGTTGATTAATCAATTCAGCTAGCGAGTTAGTTATTTCTGAATTAATATTAGTAAAAACAATAACTCGCTCCGAATTGAGTTAATTCTCACTCTGAGTTGAGTTGACTCTGGGTGAGTTGATTCATTACCTCATAATGAATTGAATCAACTCAAAATTCTGAGCTCTGATAGTCCTAACTCAGACTGTGTGATTCAACTCATTCTGAGCTAAAATCAATTCACTGAAATTTACAGTGTACACATTACCAGCCATCCATGTTTTTGCCTAAAACACGTAAGCCTAAAGCGTAAGTGTGAACCTAAGCCTAAATTTAAAAGCCTGTATTTAGTCTTATCTTCCAAAGTTGTCACTTACTTGTTTGTTGATGATACTCCAACGTAATTTCGTAATAAACATGCGATTCGAGATTGTAAGAAAAGCTTAAGTTTAACTAAGAGCAGGCGTTGCTATTTCTGAATATAAATTTTCAGATTTTTACAGCAACTGATATGCAGATATAGGACTGGGTGAGGCTTGTTCAAACATACGCTGTGAACTTCCAATCAAAGTTTTAGGCTTAGGTTTCAAACTAAGGCCTAAGCTTGTTTGGCCAAGGGGGGGGAAGTTTGGTTCCTACATGCTAGCTAGCTAAGCCTAAGCCTAAGCCTAAGCCTAAGCCTAACCAAGCGAAAAATTAGTCTAAACCTTAAGCTTACTCTATTGCGGTCCCACAGAAAAACGTTCCGCCCCTGATCTTTACATGGGCCGCTCGTTTTTAGGACCAGCCATAGGATTGTGACTGTCTTCTTGTCCATGTGGCGCCGACAGTTTTACTGCAAAATAGCGTCATTCGAAAGTTAATTGTCTTAGACTTAGGCTTAGGCTTTTACTCAAACTTCATATGCGCGAGCCTGGGTTTTACACTTTATGCTTAAGCTATTGTTCTGTTAAATTTATAGCTTAAACTACATTCACTCGTAGAAAACGAATTCAGCCTATAGTAATTGTGGCCAATGTTACTTTTAGGGGCGTCCAATTTGTGGTGGGTCTGTAAAAGAGTAGGTTAAATTCTGGATTACATTTTTTGCTTAGCCTTATGCTTCTTCTTAGGAACACACTTTTGCAACTCTTAGGCTTAGGCTTAGGCTTAGGTTTAGGCTTAGACTTAGACTTAGAAACACACTTTTGCAACTCTTAGGCTTAGGCTTAGGCTTAGGCTTAGACTTAGACTTAGGAACACACTTTTGCAAGGCTTAGGCTTAGGCTTAGGCTTAGGCTTAGACTTAGACTTAGGAACACACTTTTGCAACTCTTAGGCTTAGGCTTAGGCTTAGGCTTAGACTTAGGAACACACTTTTGCAACTCTTAGGCTTAGGCTTAGGCTTAGGCTTAGACTTAGGAACACGCTTTTGCAACTCTTAGGCTTAGGCTTAGGCTTAGGCATAGACTTAGACCTAGGAACACACTTTTGCAACGCTTAGGGTTAGGGTTAGGCTTAGGAATACGATTTAATCTACTGTTACGCCTTTAAAAGTAACATTGGCCGTAATAATTTCTTGAGGGGCAATGTAACGCACTGAGTTATATTTCATCACATAAAAAGGTACAAAAACCAACGTGTAAAACAAGAGACTGTGATAAGACGTAAGAGGGGTTGCCGCCAATTCAGACCTTTGTCTTTCCTTAAACGTCAATCAAAACGTTTTTATCGATGCGGTTGCGTCGAGGTTCAGGGGGTAAGAAAAATGCAGAGTTCGCTGGTTTATGGGTAAAGGGAAACCTGTTTGCCAGAAATCAATTCGGCTTGGGCCTGTAAAATGTATTTGGCCTGGCAAGGCTTTAATGAGTCAGTTCGAGAATGAAAAGTTTTGTTGAACGTACTGTAGTGATCCGAATAAGAGGGGGTATTAAGAGAGAAATTCCCATTCTGAGTCCCTATCAATAGGAGTCCGTATCCCTAATAAGAGTCCGTAAGCGGATAGAGTCCCTTAACCCAAATTAGAGTTCATAAATGTCCATTAACCCTAATTGTAGAGCATAAATGACTCCAGGACCAAATAATGTTGTGTACAAACCTTTAAAGCGTACTCCGTAACCGATTAACAAGGAGGGTATCCTCTGGAGAGGCCAAATAAATATCTGTCCCCTCTCTTATTTCTATTTAATGACAGTTATTTTTAACCTACGCTCCGCCGCCCTTCGTTACTGATATATACGGTACTGCAATTATCCGTTGAATTAAACGTTTATTTGTCTTGTGTCAATAGCTTAAGCGATAATAAAAGGTTATACTTAGGAATGTACTTTCAAAATTTAAGTCCGCTTTAAAGTTCCGAACTCAAATTATATGGCCTTGAGTCATTTATGCGCTACAATTAGGGTTAATTGACATTTATGGCTCTAATTACGGTTTAAGGACTTTATCCGCTTACGGACTCATATTAGGGATACGGACTCCAATTGATTTGGACTCAAAATGGGGACTTCTCCCCTATTATTACCCCCCTCTTTTTTGGGTCAATACAGTATGTTTTTACTGAATATAGAATTAATTGTTAGCTTGAACTTTTCATTTTCACTTCAACGTATCAAAATTTTGACTTCTTGGCTTGCCCAGAAATACATTCGCAGCATAATGTTAACCAGTCGTTGGGACTACATTTATTGAGCGAAGCTCAAACACACGTAAGCAATTAAGGTAATATGCAAATTAGCTATTAGCTAACTATTCATTTATCGGTTTTGGAGGTTTGTAAGCAATTTCCTCGGATTCCTCGCACCCAAAAACCCCTCAGCCACCCTAATAATTATTGTAATAATTTAAAAAGTCCGAATTTTGTCTCGTCAATTAAGCAAATATGCAAATTATGTATTAGCTAACTATTCGACAATTGCTTTTAAAGGTCTTTAGACAATTTATTCAGATTCCTCGCACCCGAGAACCCTTTAGTGCTGAAATTATATTGCTTTTAACCTTAATAATTATTGAAATAATTTAAAAAGTCCTAATTTTGTTTGGTCAATTAAGCTAATATGCAAATTAGCTATTAGCTAAATATTCAATTATCGGTTTTGGAGGTTTGTAAACAATTTATTCAAATTCCTCGCACCTGAAAACCCTTTAGTGCTGAAATTATATTGCTTTTAACCTTAATAATTAGTGAAATATTGTAAAAAGTCCTAATTTAGGCTTATAAACTATGCTAATATGCAAATTATCTATTAGCTAACTGCTCAATTATCCGTTTTGGAGATTTGTAAACAGTCTACGCAGATTTCTCGCACCCAAAAACCCTTTAATGCTAAAATTAGATGGCTTCTAACTGTAATAATTAGTGAAATATTGTGGAAAGTCCTAATTTAGGCTTAATTAGTGATGCAAATTAGCTTGTAGCTAATAAACGGCTTCAAATTTTCAAACCCCAATGCGAGGTTAACACTCCAGGATAATTGGCTTTCAAACAAAAAAAAAGTTTATCAAAATCGGTTCAGCTGTTCCTGAGATTCTTTTCGGACGGACATCCACCTTTCGACCCCCAAGCACAAAACATAAAACGCTTCGCGAAACTCCGAGCTTCGCTCGTAGTTTCGATTCGCTCAAAGACGTCCACATGTATAAAAAACAGTTTTATGAAGTTCAGGAGCTTCACCGTAAATACCCGGTTTCCGGTAGGTTTATACAGGATACCGGAACCGGATACGGATAATCATTTTTACCGGAAATTAAACCGGATCCGGATATTCGGTTTCGCCCTGTTTCAGAGGTCCGCTATCGGCTTCGGTTTCGGCTGAAAATTGACATCCGGCAAAACTTTTGCCAAACCTTTTTTCAATTTCGATAGCAAATTTTTTCGTAATTTTCTTAGTTCAGTGAATTTACGGGCAATTTTTGGACTCTTGTTTGTCTTCCCAAAAACATTAGTAAAACAATTTTTGGCAACACTTTAAAGCTGATATCAGGATGTAAACGGAGAGTAAAAATAACGGAAACGGATACCGAAGCATTTGGGAATATGTCCACTTGATATAAGCCTAATCTTTAATCCTAACCAGCTGTGTTTGTGTTGCAAGAAATGCTTTCTGATGCTCGCAGTTATGAAAATCTGAGCAGAGTTACTGGCAAATGAACCTACACCTAAGCCTATGCCTAAGCCTAAGCCTAAGCATAAGCATAAGGATGAACCTACACCTAACCTACGCAAGCATAAGAATGAAGCTACACCTAAGCCTGAGCATAAGCCTAAACCTAAGCGTAAGCATAAGCATAAGCCTAAGCATAAGATTGAACCTACACCTAAGCCTAAGCAAAAAAATATTCTAAAGCTTAAGCTTACTTTATTACAGTCCAGCCGAAAAACGTTCCGGCCCTGTTCTACACATGGGCCGAAAATTGAAACAAATATTTACAGATAACGACGGGATTTCACCGGGCAAGGCCCCATTTATCTTTTGTCAAATTATAATATTGGATACAAATTCCTCAATGTCTGCGCGTTTCAGGGTTCACAGTAGACATTGACGTACAACGAAATGTGGGTAGACCGATTTTACCCCCTGCGTTCGTAATTTTATACAAATTTCTGGCTCATAATCAAAGATCTGATTTTGAGAATTGGGGTCGGTGGCCGGCGGATAAAAATTTTCACAAATGGTTGGTCATACAAATCAATAAACAAAATATGAAGTTTGGTTGAAATACTACTGTAGTGACCCGAATAAAAGGGGTGGACTGATATTTATTTGGAATCTCCAGAGGGTACCCACCCCCCTGATATTTGGTTACTGACTGTTATTTATTTTTAGACCACGCTCCGCCACCCTTCGTCAATGATATATATCCGGTACTGCAACTCTCCTTTGAATTAAACGCTTATTTGTCTTGCGTGAATAGCTTGAGCGATAATGCAAAGTTAATATACACTGGAATGTACTTTCAAAACTAAAGTATGCATTAAAGTTTCGAACTCAACTTTATTTCGGCCTGGAGTCATTTGTGCGCTACAATTAGGGATAATTGACATTTATGGACTCTAATTAGGGTTTTGGGAATTTATCTGCTTACGGACTCTTATTAGGGATATTGACTCCTATTGATCGGAACCCAAAATGGGGACCCCCGCTTATTACTCCTCCCACCCTCTTGTTCGGGTCACTGCAGTGTGTAATCATTAATATCAAGAGTGCATAATACATGAGTGTGCAACTCTTGGGGTTTCGCGTGGTACAAAATGTACCAACCGGCGTTGTGTTTTTGGAAGACACCAATTTGTTTAGAGGGGTCGTTTCAACCCACGCTCCACCATCCTTTGTTACTGATATATATTCGGTATTGTCACTATCCGGTGAATTAAACGTTTGTCTTGTGTCAATAGCTTGAGCGATAATTCAAGGATGTACTTAGGAATGTACTTTCAAAACTTAAGTACGCTTTAAAGTTTCGAACTCAACCTTATTTGGTCCTGGAGTCATTTATGCGCTACAATTAGGATAATTGACATTTATGGACTCTAATTTGGGTTTATGGACTCAATCCGCTTATGGACTCCTATTAGGGATACGGACTCCTATTGATTTGGACTCAAAATGGGTACCCCCTTTATTATCCCCCTCTTATTCGGGTCAATACAGTAAATAAAGGGGGCGAACACCAAAAACGCAACGCGTGCCGGGTATATTCTTTCCTACACAGAATGTACCCAGTTGTATACTCTTGTTGAAGTATGCATCATCCACTCTTTTTAATATCAACTAATCAATGAGGTTATAGGATTTGCAACGCCCATATCGCAAAGTATTTCTGCAGAAAATCAGGGTTTCTTTACTGAATAGATTGTAAGTTTGAAAAGTTTACTGAAACTTAAAGCTAAAAATGTGCGTCAGTGTCTGAGGTACGACACCAATATTTATCTGTAATGTACACAGACTCGTAGCCGGCTCACATTGCTAGGGGGGCTCCAAAATTTTCACGAGTGGCATTCAAGGTTTTTTAATGACTTACAAGCAAGATTGCAAATTTGCTATGGGGCCCCCAAAATTTTCCCAGGGGGAGCTGAGCGGCGCCTGATGGCCCACGTGGCTACGGGCCCGAATGTACACTACCGCTAACATAAAGTTGTTAATTATTGCAAAAATAGACGTATTCACTCAATTTACTGGAATTATTGTTCAAATTGATCTGTTGCGCGTTCCAGCTTTAATAATGTCAAGAGTGGATGATCACTTTTTATAACAAGAGTGTGCAACTGGGAACATTCTGTGTATTAAAGAATGTACCAGCGCGCGTTGCGTTTTTGGCCTACCCCCTTGTTTAGGGGGTCTGTATGCAGTTTCAAAAACGTTGTAAAACTATTGTGTTAATATTGTCATACACGCAGCGAACCTTATAGTTGACCACCTTAAATGAGGGGGGGTAGGTGTACTGAAGCATACTTTATTGTTAATCTCTTGCTTAACCCCCCCCTCCCAGATTGAAGGGGGGGTCGAACAGAAATGCAACGCGTGCTGGTACACTTTGTGCCATGCACAGCCCAAGCAGTTGCACACTCTTCTGTAAGGTGGACATCATCCACTCTTGATAATATCGATGTCAGCCAAATAAGGTTTTAAATGTTCCCCAATTCGAATCTTATTTACCTGTTCCACCGCCAATGATACTTCTCGTGGGCTCGAGATCTTGAAATATCGAATGTTTTCTTCGTGTTGTTGTTGTCGTTGCTGCTGGCTCGGTGCCCTGACCCCCTGTTGCGTGTTGCTGTTGTACCAAATCATGCAAGACACTTGTTTGACGCGTAAGTACACCGCTATTTGAGCGAGTTATCATATTAGAAGTTCATTAAAATGCGCTTGGAACTCGATTACACTAAAAATAGATTAAAAGAATTTTACATTTTATTCGTTATCTCAGGGGGTGCCGGCTGTCAAGGCTGAGCTACAGATCTTATGGATAATGACGGATTTCAATTGGTCAAAATTTGATTTATGTTTATAGCTTTGACTAAGGTCAGAGGTTTAATTTTGCAAAGAAATAGTTTAACTGACTAATAGACACGATTGTAAATTTAGTAAAGTTAAGAACCTTTTTTCTGAAAATTGCTGGTCTCTGCAACCAGATTGTTTACAGTTGTAGCTTGAGCTTCTTCTTGGACGCTAGTGTTATGCACCGCCCAGGAACCAACCGGCCGGCTATCGAACGGCCGGCCAGCCAGCAAGTACTTGTCATGCGCAGAAAAAGCTAAAAATTTGTAACATCATTAATTTATTATTTTGAATCGTATTTAGATTTTGATTCTAAAACTTTTAGCTGAAATCTGCCATGTTGCATACTGTTAACATCGTGATCAATGTTAAGACTGAATCAATAGTTGAAACTCCTTTGGTTGCAGTTGTACTCTTGACAGTTCTTGGTAGGATAAATCGCTTCAGATGATCTCGGCTCCATTTTCCTTCAGAAGTCGCTTTCAAGTTCGGAAATTCAGCTCTCCAAAATGCCTTAATTTTACAACCTAAGATACATAAAAGACGTAAACTTCGGTTCGGGGCAGCCTGAGCTTAACCTAAATATCATTAAAATTTGCTTATTTATATACAGTTTTAAGAATATAGACGAAGTAACTTTTAACACACACAAAAATCAGAAAATAAATTTTTGAATATAAAAGACAACTATTTTTTGAAAGAAAGAAATTTGTTTTTATAAATTGTAAATCGTAATTTGTTGAATATAAGACAATTAAGTTTTAACCATTTTAGACATATATTTCGGAGCTGTTTAAAACTATTATAATCTCTGAAATACAAGACATTGATATCTTGAAAATTTAAGAAAGTACGAGTCTTCAAATTTCAATACTATTATTTTTGTGTATAGGCCATATGTCGGCGATGAAAAACTATAATATTGACACTGAACAAACACAAGAAATAGCAACTTAACTTACAATTACAAAATTTTGCGGCCTAAACTTTCGAAACAAGCTGTTGGCATAAATCATTTTTCAGGGCCAGAACCGCATAGAAATCCAGGCCCATGTACAGAACAGGGCCGGATTGTTTTCCAGAGGGGCTATAATAGAGTCAGTTTAAGCTTTAGACTAACTTTTTGCTTTAGGCTTAGGCTTAGGAATATGTTTATACTACTGTTCCGGTACGTGGTCCGAAATCCACCGGTTGTCACTTGGACATTAACTATCTGTGATGTTCGCGTATGGTATACTTTCCGGCAGGTTTACTGAAGAACCTATTAAACTGTTTTTACTCGTTTGTACAGAAATTTCGAGAGTGCTTGTATACCATTCCCCTCAAACGAAATTATTTCATGCCAAACTTGACGGTTGGCCAAAATTGATGTGGGCCGACTCGGCTGACGTTCAGGTTACGCATATGATACTGCATGTGGAAAAAGGTTTATGACAGGAATTGCAAATATTTAATATCGTGCAAGATAATACGCAGTTAAGGTCGTAGTATTAAATCTCAAAAAGGTTAATTTTTGTTAAACAAAGAAATTAGCATCGGGGGCAGGAAGCTCTCACACCCAGCCGCTGTAAGACTCAGGAAACATACGAAAAAAACAATACAAACATAAAATAAAACATCTAAGGTTAAAGGTGGGGGTTTAACAGCAGCCGATATGCGATGTCATACCAGGAATTGTTTGCAATTGGCCCGCCACCACCGACCTGGGATGCCTCTGACTCCAACAAACGATAAATTGTGACTTTTAACCCCTGTGCTGTGCCATAAAATTGTGCAAATTTTGATGACAACAATGGCGCCGTCAAACGGGGATCACATGCCTGTGACCCCTACTTTTTGAAATTTTAAATAGTTTGTGTGGTTGTATAGAAGCGATATGAAAAAATAGTTTTCAAAATCCATGATGTTTTTGTTGTTGGTGTTTTGGTCTCCCCGTTTATTAAAAATTCCGATATTTTGACACAGAAGAAAAATGATTGAAAACTCAAATACAGAAAACAATCTGGCCCATGTTACTTTTAGGGTCGTCCCAGTTTCTGGTGGGTCTATAAAAGAGTACGTTTAGATTCTAGATTAGATTTTTGTTGCTTAGCCTTAGGCTTAGGCTTATGCTTAAGAATACGCTTAATCTATTGTTACGCCCCTTAAAGTAACATTGGCCAACAATCTTCTACTGGAACTCTCAGTGTGACATGGGCCCGGCGTGAATTTAAGAAGAACATCAATTGTATACGTCTAATGCAGGGTGTTCGGATAACAGAAATACTGTGAACCAGGATGTATTAAGGGATAGAAAAAATAACGGAAACGGAAAACTGATAAAAGTTTCAAAGATGGTTTATTTTTGTGCCAACCCAACTGAGGTGTGCAAATATTCATCGAGCTGTCTAAAATTTTAAAGACAAAACAGCGGATACACCGAAAACGTTAAGATTTTGGATAAATTTCGTAATTTTTATTTCATTTTTAACAATTGAAGCATATCTATAATAAACGATTACGAGATATACGTGATTTACAACTAATTTTTGAACATTACGGAAACTGAAACAGATATTCGGTTACACCCTGCCAGGAACCGAAACGAAAAACGGATATTGCAGTTTCAAACATAGACACGTTTAGATATTTATCAACACAATTGAGACCTCCGGCTCCGGTATTTTTCACCTCCGGTTGCACCCTGGTATGCAAATATATATCACATGCAGACTTCCTGCAGGAATAACAGCGAAGGCACGGTAGATTTTTACATTTGCTTAACGTTATTAATTTTGGTGATTTTTCAAATCCAACGGCGAGACCATGGGCCTTGCAATCCACCCTGTAGTAATGTTGTAATATGGTGTGCAATTGGCCTTGTGGTATCACGGGGCAGTGGTGTAGTGGACAGCATGTCCGCCCTGCAAGCGGGAGGTCCGGGTTCTACCCACGGCTGGTCCAATATTTCATCGCTAATTGCACAGCATCATATTGCGTTCGCTCTCATGTCTATAAGTAGAGAGATGGACAGGGCGGACATGCTGTCCACGACACCACTGCCCTGCAAGCGGGAGGTCCGGGTTCTACCCACGGCTGGTCCAATATTTCATCGCTAATTGCACAGCATCATATTGCGTTCGCTCTCATGTCTATACGTAGAGAGATGAACAGGGCGGTGTGTCGTAGTGGTACACGATTCGGCTTTCAGTCATGGTGGCGGCTGGCCACGCCGACAGAATGGTGTACCGTGGTGTCTGCATGCCGCACCAGGGTGGTCGGCGTGGGTGGCTATTGAGCCATGCTTCTGATGCACAAAGGACGGGCAGTGCGCGTAAGATCGTGGCTGTCGCGCATAGTCAGTGAGTCTGGCAGGAGGGGTGTGGATGTGCTGTCTGTTTCCTGACATCCTGCACCTGAGGATATATCCATACAAATCCCGTACGGACAGTGGATATTTGTTTAACAAATACGGATTTGTAGAACAAAATCCCAGCTTTTCCAACACTTGGATCTTTTTAGAAAAATCCACAAAATTAGTTTCGTTTTTAGAATGTTATTTTAATATATTTCGCACAATTCTAAGCCAATTTTAACGGTGTAAAACAGTAGCATAAGCATATTCCAAAGTCTAATCAACCTCTCGGCGCAAGAATGAATTCAAAAATTATAGCTTAAGCTTTAGCCTACGGAAAGCATTAAAGCCGAAGTCTTTTTTCGAACGTAATCCGTTTTATCAAGAGTGGATGATGCATACTTTAACAAGAATACGCAAATGGGTATATTCTGTGTAGAAAAGAATCAACCAGGCACGCGTTGCGTTTTTGACCTACGCCCCCCTTATTTAGAGGGGTACAACCTGTGGGAACCATGACACTTTATGTATACGGCATTAAATGATACTCTGCTTTGAGTTAAAATCTAGGGTTATTGCATGTGACAACGACCCAGCACCTCTGAACAAAGGGGGAGGGTCGGCCAAAACGCAACGTCGGGTGATACATTTTGTACCATTGCGGACCCCAAAGTGTTGCACACTCTTGTATTATGCATTCTTGGTGTTATCAACTTCAGCGAACGAAAACTTATTTTTCTGTACTGTATTTATGTTTAGAGGAGTTCCGGTGTTCTCAAATGTGTATAAGTAAACAATTAATATCGCCAAGATGCAACCGGATATCGGTTTCTGTTTCCGGCTAAAAAACTCAAACGTTATATATGTAACGTGAAAACTGACTAAATGTATCTTTTTCAGATTCTGCAATCGGGTACAGGGTACAATCGAAAGTATACTTCCAGCTCCGGTAGAAAATTGACCTTCGGCTTGGGCTCGGGCAAATTTTGTTGAATTCTAGTTTCGGCTCATGTATTTTTCACATCCGGTCGCACCCTGATAGGGTGTAAATTGTTAATTATATAGTATTCAGTTGGCTTGTTTGAAAACCTATGGACATCTTGTGATAGGCGTAATAATCATTTTGCGAATGCCATTCATGGAGTGGATCCGTGATTGTCTTAGGCAAAATATTAAGCCTTCATAAGTTGATCTCATGGTTCTTCAACTACAGCAGACTCACTTTTACAGGATGGTTTTCCCCAGTCGCCTGCAATCGCAAATCAAATAATTATAAGCGAAATGACCCATGTATAAAACAGGACCTGTACAGTAGTATAAGTATATAGCTAAGCCTAAGCCTAAGCCTAAGCCTAAGCCTAAGCCTAAGCCTAAGCCTAAGCCTAAGTTTAAGCCTAAGCCTAAGCCTAAGCCTAAGCCTATCCTAATCCTAAGCCTAAGCATAAGCCTAAGCCTAAGCCTAAGCCTAAGCCTAAGCCTAAGCCTAAGCCTAAGCCTAAGCCTAAGCCTAACTTTAAGCTTAAACAAAAAAGTTAGTCTAAAGCTTAAGCTGACTCTATTTCAGCCCAGCCGGAAAACGGTCCGGCCCTGCTGTTTACATGGGCCGGCGAAATGATCTGAAAAGTGAACAAATTTGCATGCATAATACCGAGGGTCGTTGCTAGAACTTTTTATTTTAATTTTTGCTTTACGAATTTTTACAATTTTCAAGCACATTTTCAACATATAAATTTAGCTATTTTTACAATTAGTCAATTGCTCAAAGTTTTTGAATTCGCGTTGTAAAAATTTCACCATATTTTTCAGGCATTTGGCTATAAAACACATTGTGAGCTTCATATGAGCCATTTTAATTCCAAAATAGACGGCACGTCGGCGCCAGTGGAAGGTCACATCCCGTAAATGCCGCAGTTGAGTACAGCACTAAATCATTGGGTTAGAAATGTAACTCATTTTAGCAAATATTTTAACCGACTTTTCAGGCCTGTAACCAGTTCAACTTTCTATAGGAAGCTCACAATTTTTCAGGAGGGGCATACAAGCGTTTTTGTTGACGTAGAAGCAAGGGCGAAAATTTTCTATGGGACGCCCAAAATTTTTCTAGCGGAGCTGAGCCCCGCTGGTACCCACTTGGCTACGGGCCCGGCGGTACTTTTGTATCGATTTTCACAATATTTGGTGATTGTTTCAACGATTATGTTTTCCATTTATGAATCGCAGCGATTTCAAGTTTGCTTACATTCCCGGCAAACCTCCAAATTAGGGAATTCGTCCCATTGGTACCCCCATTTCAGTAAACTAAAATGTTTTTCACGACCCACCAACCCTGTAAACTCCAATGAGTTAATTAATCAACTCAGACGAAAAGTTAATTATTCCTGAGTTACAATGTACTCGCACTCTGAGTTGAGTTGATTTTCACTCTGAGTTGATTTGATTCCGGGAAAGTTGATTATTTAAATCAAATTGAGTTATATCAACTCAGAATTATGAGTTGTGACAGTCCTAACTCAGACTGAGTGTTTCAACTCAGTCTGAGTTGAAATCAACTCACTGGAATTTACAGTAAAGTTATTGATCACTGCAAATTCCAGTGAGGTGAGTTTATTAACTCAGTATGAGTTGAATCACGTAGTCATAGTTAGAACTTTCAGAACTCACAATTCTGAGTCAGCAAAACTCACTCTGACTTAATTATGCAATTTACGCGGAATCGACGGAACTCAGAGTGATGATCAAATCACAGTGAGAATGTTTACTGTTAGTAACTCAGAAATAACTAACTTTCCAGCTGAGTTGGTTAATCAACTCATTGAAATTTACAGGAGTTGAGCTGTGAAACATTATATTTCGGGCCCCCAAAGACATTTTTGGCCACCGACTATCCTAAACGCCAGGGCTGAATTTATCCAGTTTAGTCTTCATATGTGTGAATACATCTTTTGCAAGTGTTTACACCTTCTTTATAGGTTTTCCAAAAGCAAACATTGCTGTGCAACTTGAAAAGTTGGTTTGGAAGAATAAAAATTATGCCTGAGAGTCTGTTATTTTAGCCAAATCCTAAATTTAGCCATGAACTTAACCTGAATTTGGTATTAATTTTGACGCCTAATTTGTCTATTTATCTGGTTCGCACGCCCCCAAACATTTCGGCCCGTGTACACAACAGGGCCGGATCGTTTTCCGGCTGGGCTGTAATACAGTCAGTTTAAGCTTTAGACTAACTCTTTTGCTTGGGCTTAGACTTAGGCTTAGGCTAAGGAATAGGCTCATCCTTACGCTTAGGCTTAGGCTTAGGCTTGGGAATATGCTTAAGTAGTGTGACGCCCCTGTTCTTTACCTTGGCCAACATTTCATTTATACCACAATATTGCAGGGCTCGAACACGCAATAGACAAATAGGATTCGACAGCTGTGTTCTGTGTTGAATTCGCCCGTTTTGTAGTGTGTCGCAGTAACTTTCTTCCCGGCTTTTAAGCGCTGTACAGTTGCTTTAAAGCGATCGCAATGCAAGAGTGCAATTTTGAATTAATAAAATATTGCAAAACGCAGTTTGCAGTGCGAGTTGCTTCTTGCAGAAGCAATATAAATTGCAGCAAAAAGCAAATTTTTTTTCTTCAGATTTTGCACTTTGAAACAATTGTGTACGGACGTGAAGCAGGGGTGTTTGGAAACGTTTACCGGTGTGAAGTTGACTGTTTTGATTTTGCAGGGAATTATTATGTTTGCTTATGGCCCTCGCTTGGGCCTTTATTATTGGTTTTGAGTAGGGTTTAAATGACGAAAATTTACATTATTTGCCACAAAACCGTCGGCCAATTTTAAAATCATGAGTCGTTGGCTTTAAACGAGCGTCAAACTATAGAATTGAATCCAAATACGGCAAAATTAATAATTTTATTAAAATATTCATGAAATTTTGATGAAATTTTTTTATTATTTTCAATCTGAATCCGTACCGTTTTTCAGACCCAAAAGGTTATTTTGACAGTAAATGTTATATATCACGCGAATGCTGTCGCTATGTTCGTAATCAATTCGTATCTGTTAGCCCAATCACCCGTACTCGTGTGAGCCTAAGCCTAAGCCTAAGCCTAAGCGTAACGATGAGCCTATTCTTAAGCCTGTGAGCCTAAGCCTAAGCCTAAGCCTAAGCGTAACGATGAGCCTATTCTTAAGCCTGTGAGCCTAAGCCTAAGCCTAAACCTAAGCGTAAGGATGAGCCTATTCTTAAGCCTGAGCCTAAGCCTAAGCCAAGCAACAAATTATGCTAAAGGATAAGCTTACTCTACTGCAGTCCCACAGAAATACGATCCGCCTCTGATCTTAACATGGGTAAGTAGGCTTATGAATATGCTCATTCTTACGCGTAGGCTTAGACGTAGGTATATGCTTATAATACTGTTCCGCTCCTGTTCTTTACATTGGCCCTTGTCAATCATATATTAAAATTCAAGATTATTTTTATTTAGCTCAGCCGTTTACACAGTGACATATCACAAGCTGCATATTTTAATGTCAACGGGGTTTTTGAGTTGACACAACTCGACAAAAATTCGGGGTCGCCACTGGTGCTGGTTGGTCGTTTCGTCCTGAACGGAATATTCCTGAATCAGGCAGGTCGTAGTTGACGTGGACGGCTGTCAACTGTGTGGCTTGGGCACAAAAACGGACAAGGAATTTGTTGAAACTTTTCTATTTCATTCTGATCGTGGATTGGCCAGAATTGTCGGGAATAGCTGCGCCTCTGTCGGTATTATCCATTTTAACACACGAGGGAAGAAAATATTGACCCAACATTGTCGGGACTACCCGAGTTTACTATGTATTTCGCGCAGTTTTAAGCCAATTTTAGCGGTGTAAACGTTGCTAAACGTCCTTATTAGCCTAATTATCTTGGTTTTGCCAGTTGGATATAACCAGAATATACATTAAGATAGCTCCTTGTTTGTGATTAGGTCAAATTTGAAGACATACTTTCACATTTGCGGATCAAGTGTTGTCACAATACGGGAGATTTACCAAACAAATTTTCAAGGTAAAAGGGTGTGACTGGTTCGTCATGATTTTTAGCAGCAGAGGCACATTTTTCCATGGTACTTTAGTGACCCGAACAAAAGGGGTAATAAGAGACGGCGTCCCATTTTGAGCCATAATCAATAGGAGCCATCGTTTAGTGGATAGTCGATAAAAGAGACCAAAGCTGAAGATTACCCTAGACTGCACTCAGACAACCAGGATAAACTTTGTTTGAGAAAAAAGATTTGCCAGACATGACAATCAACAAAAATGTTTTGTGACAAGTCAGTTTTAGCCAAAAATTATTAAAAAGAAACATGGCATGTGACATAGAGTGAATAAAAAGTAAATATCAGTTCGTAGCCAAATCACTAATGATACCCAATGGTGAAAAAATAAATACCATCCCTATCTCATTCGGACCACTAGGACTTAGCCGAGATTTTCAATTGGGAGGCGTCTAAGGCAACCAGGAGCTGCGCTTAAATGTTGATCGATCGGTCAAGTGGACATGATTTTTAAATTGATGTCACCCAATGAAAATGTAACTTTAGTATGGGTTGAAATGGACGATTCGATTGCCAGATAGCCCACATCGGCCCTTACCCTGCGGTCAAAACTATTATTAACAGTCGCTAAATTGATTTCTGATTAATGGATTGGGGGGTTAATCGAGTCCGTATCCGAGCCTCCTTATGAAATCATCACATCGGTCCATTCTCGGACGAGGCTGTTGTTGATCTTTGTCTGTGCCACGAATATTTGATTTTGAATATTTCACAAGTCGCAATTAATCATTTAATTATTTCGACTCAGTTTGAATTCATTAATTTCACAAAATTCATTGTACAGTCGGAAATTGGGTAGTTTAGGCTAAATTTAGCCAGATTCCTCTATAAGCACTTAATGATTAGGATTATGTTTAAGATCAGGTATGGACCAATGACCATGGCGGGCATTAAGTTGCCGTTAACTTGGTTAAATGTGCTTAATTTCAAACATCACCGTTTCCTGGTTTAAAAGTTACAACATCTATCACCAACTGGTAATAGGTGCTACACATATTAGAATACGGGCTCTTAAATATACAAACAAATTATACAGAACAATGTAAACATATGCTAAAAATACGTATGCGGGGCGTTTCAGCTTTAATAATAAACATATACATTCAATATGTTTTCAGATACCTGACAGGTATATATTAATATAATGTGCTAATTATCGAATTGAAATATTTAAGCTCGAACAGATATACAAATCGACCCATACATAATTTTTTCTACTTAATATTTTAAACAGACTTAATACATTTCTTTCTAAAATATACATACAATGGCTCACCTGATCGAAAATTCTTCTGTCTTCGACGTTGTTTAACAGCCACAAAGTTTGATCTGGCAGGCTGAAATGTATAAATTTACGAAACTAAATACTTAAACAGCAGTTATAAGTATGACAGAAACAATGTCACACTCAGACCACAACAACAGGACATCAATCCAGAAACGACTATGCTCAGCATGGGGTCGAAGTGTGTCGCTGAGCCTTCCTGTTGTGATCCTAATGTTTTTGACATTCCTTGGCGCTTTAATATTTCACGCGATTGAAGAACCAGCCGAACAAATCCGCCACGTTGATAAAATGACCGTTTCAAGACAGTATCGACATCGGTGGACAAACGCCGCAACTGGCCAAATGATACCGAAGCCAATGAAATGGGATTTTTGGGGATCGTTGGCGTATGCGATGTCTGTCTATACGACCGTTGGTAAGTCTGGAACAATTTTGGATCCAGGTGTCCGTTGTCAAGCGGGACTGATCCCGTTTAGCGAAATCTTGGAATTTCTGTCGATTATCACATGATCCCGCCTGCGTTTTTTGATGTATTGGCTGCTCCAGGTTTTATGGCGTCACTCGCCGCATCTCAGGGAACAACAGGAAAGTTCGAAATGGGTCAGTGGGTGGTACTGTAGTCACCCGAACAAGAGGAGGGACTGATATTTATTTGGCCTCTCTAGAGGGAATTCCCCTGATATTCGGTTACGGACTCATATTTATTTTTTAGACTTAAGTCATGTCTCTACAATCCAGCCATGGTATGATACCATTTATAGCTGTCAGTAAACATTTTTGAGTTGATCCATGTTTTTCAGGATATCCTTTACGGCCTCCACACACTGCATCAGGCCGAACCGCAACAACCCTGTATTTTTTAGCCGCATTTCCATTCTACCTCGTATCACTTCATATTGTCGGTCGAGCGCTTTCATCGCTTGCTTTAATGCTTCATGAAATCATTTTACGAGTCTCTTGTTGTTGGCGACGAAACAAATGGCGTCAAATCCCGTCATATGGCGCAGTCGATGATGTTCGGATGACGTCACAGCTGAACTTGAGTGACGCCACTTCAAATATCGCCTACGTGTTTCCGTTGTATACTCTTCCGTTGGTGTTGACGATCCATTTCTTGGTATCAGCGGCAATTTTGCTCGGAGTCGAGTCGAGTTCATCGTTTGTGGCGTTGCACGGCGGCAAACGTGTCTCGCGATACTCAGACGCCCTATGGTATTGTTTTCAAGCGTTCGCAACACTTGGAATGCGAGTCGGATTCGCGTATCGACCTCGTGTGGAAATCGTCGCGTTGATACTCACCGCAATCGCGTATGTGCTCGTTGCAATGTGCGCGCACTTGATTGCAGCGCGTATCGACGCGATTGTCGAGTTGATGCATCAACGCATCGACGAACGATATCAGTTGGCGTTGAATTTGGCGTCGTCTTCGTCATCGACGGCAGCTTTCGGCAACATCAAAGGCGGCAACATCAAAAGCGATACTGGTGTCTTTGTGTCGTCGACCGCAGACGACGTCGTAATGCCAGCCGATGACGCTGGAGTCAAAAATGGGCTCCGACTCATCGCGCGACGTCAATCGATGACAAATCGACTATTGTCAACGCTGATTCCTCAACGTCGTCGACGCGAACTTGTCAATCATTGGCGGCGTCGCGCGACGACACGAAGTGTCGCTGAACAAACCGCAGAGTCGTCGTTCGAGTCGCGTCTGTACGGCGTCGGCTCGCGATCACACGAGTTGAGAAAGTCACACGACGACGTCAATTCGCTTGTCGCCATGGTTGACACAACACTGAATAATCCATTTGTCGATCATCCCGCGTATAAAGCGATTAAGCGTTAGGCATTCGACCCGGATAACGATTTTTTACTGCGCGATTGGCTTGTGACAGGCGATTTAAAATTCAGAATCAACTGACAAAACCGTTTTATCAGCTCTACAAATTGTCCTGGCAGATAACAAAAAATGGCCAAAATACTCTCAAATGCAAGAGTATGGTACACTGAACTTCTTCAATATGGCGTTGCTTTGGTGCTTGTGGTAGTCGCGGTGCTAAATATCAATCAACGGTTGCTTTCAAACTAGAATGCCAAGCATTTTTTCAGCCTGGTACTTGGATTGCTGGGACGTCCATAATGTACCTATAGGACCGGTCGGCAGTGGCACTCTAAGTCGGTATATGTGTGAATCTGTTCATCGCATCTTTATGGACATCCAGTTTACCCCACAGGACAGCGATTCAGTACTTCTGCGCTTTAGACTTATGGATTAGTTGTAGACTGTGGACCCTTACTCTACAATCCGTATTCTCAAATGTGTGTAGCAACTATCATCAGTTTGTAATAGGTGTTGAAACTCGCTAACTATTGCAGTTGTTTAACTCAACTTTGGTGCAGGAGTAGAGCAAATCAAATGCGAACAATGTGTGAAGTTTTCAGTCTCAGCATTCGCTGCTTCGAAAGTCACAATATCTGTCACCAACTGGTAATAGGTGCTACACACATTTGAGAATACATGCCTACACTGCAAAAAATGGTGAATCAAATTGACTCTCTCCGAAATAGTCTCTACGGGACTACACAAACTGAGTCAAATTAGACTCCGCCAGAGTCAAATTCGACTCATTTAGCCGCACGTTTGACTCTGGCGGAGTCGAATTTGACTCAATTTGTGTAGTCCCGTAGAGCCTATTTCGGAGGGAGTCAATTTGACTCCTCATTTTTTGCAGTGTAAGTTTTAGTGTTAGGAAGAGGTTTAAGCTAAATGCTACGCTGGTAAAACTAACACTCGCTCAAGTGACGCTAAAATTATTGATCTTTTTAACAGTAATTACTACCAGGCACACGGTTGCTTAAAGATGTGCGCTATACATCTGATGACTATCAGTCTAGGTAGGAACCGGGACATCAGACCTTTTAACGAAGCAGCTGGAAAACTGGGCTTCCGGAGCGGGGATCGAACTATCAGTCTACGGATCCTTAAGCGTACACTCTACCACTGCGTCACGCAGCCCGCCAGTCCATGTGTCGACTGTATGCTGCCAGCAAGCATACAACCCAATGTGCATTGCATTTATTGCATAATCACTAGGACAATCATGTCTCACATGCTTACAATGACGTTCGGCGCCGGCCGTCCCAATATCGAAGGGTGTCGTGAAGTGGCGGACGACGCTGTACGACAAGTATAGGCAATCCTTACGATGGATGTGTTTGAGAATAATTTTACTTTTAACGCAAATTATATTCACTTTGTATTTAGTAGATATTTCATTATAGTAATGACTGAGTTACATAAACACGATCCAAGTTGACCTCTGACATTACAGCACTGAAGTAAACTTCATAACTTGGGGATTAAAATCAGACTTAACCATTTCCAGCAGGAATTTATGCAATTTCAACTGCAATCCATTTTCAAGTTTGGAACAGAACGTCGTGGTGTTTGTCAGACCTGCACGGTCGGGACGACCCCTTTCCTCGAAGTACTGTGAATATACATGGTTTTTTCGCTAAATTTCTTTGAAACATATGACCACGCCAAGAACCTCGGACCTCTCGCTCACGAGTCAAGCGCGCTACCATTACACCACGCTGCCTATATCATTATGTCTTCTGGTGCGATATGTGCACGAGTACTATTTGTCTAAACATTGCACACTCTGCACATACAGAAGCTACACCGCGTATACTCACAGTGTTTTGGTCAACTTTGGAACACGTTTTGTCTTTATTAGACTATTGAGTAACATTTGGTATACCTCATATCCCATTCAAAAAGCCATAGTTGTCTGCTATATATCATGTGTAGGTCACCTTTGTTCTTCAATATCAAATGATATTCCATATATTGTATGCGAATATTAGATTTCCAGTTGTCTGAATTTTATGTACTTCAGATAACATAACCAAATTGTCCTGTAAAATATCATATGATACTAGTATTTGAATTTTTAAATTGTAACGCTATAGTTCTGAACAATTTTTGTCCGAAACCAATTTGCCGGCATCCATTTAACATTTTAAATCACATTCGTGCTTCTGCCGTCCATCTTTCCATTATGATATTCGCACTTCGCAGTGAATTTAATAAAATATCGCATAATATTTGCATAAAAATGTCCCAAAGTATCACATGACATAACGGCTCTTGTACGCAAGCAAGATCCAAGAGTGATAGTTTGTATGTTAGTGTCATGTGACATTCGAGTTTTGTCTGTTCACCAGAAAACAGAGACTGAATTTTAATGTTACCGTCAAATCAGACATGGACGTTACAATAATGTACGAGCAATACACTCACTGTGAGCAGTGTTTAACATTTATAACTTATATGCGCAGTGTAAAATCTCCATAAGGCGTGAGAGCCCCCTCGGGTTCGAGCGTCAAGCTCCTATAGCTCAGTGGTCATCGTAAACGCCTTCCACCCGTGAGACTGGGGATCGAATCTCACCTTGAAATTACGTCTCATGTGAAATAGCAAATATTCATGTGAGAAAGGGTTAATATTAAAGTTTGTCTTATAAATCTTTAGACGACTGTTTGTATGAGCTTATGAAATTATGCTAAATATATTCATTTGCTCGAATAAAATACGTATCTTTTGAATTATTGATAACGTATTTTACAGTATTTTACTAAACAAAAAAACAGGACGCAACCGGAGAAGAAAAATATCAGAGCCAGACGTCACAAAATTTGACCGAAGCCAAAACAGAAACGCGAGCCAGAGTTTTAAAGTATCAAATATGATTGGAATTTGTTCATTTCTTCGAAAAACTGCCACATATTTTGATAATTTTCGCTTCATATTTGAAAAATCACGGCAACAAAATCTTGCAAACTACGAACCCACAGACCATGTTTACTGTCAGGTATACATAAATGTTACAAAAGTAAGTATATGTTAACTACCAAATTGCCGGAACGTCTGGGCTCATGTACTTATAGGACAGTTCAGGATCGTTTTCCAACTGGGCTGTAATAGAGTCAGTTTAAGGTTTACACTATCTTTTTTGCTTAGGCTTAGGTTTAAGTTTAGGAATAGGCTCATCCGTACGCTTAGGTTTAGGCTTAGACTTAGACTTAGGCTTAGAAATATGCTTATACTACTGTTCCGGTCCTGTTCTATACATGGGCCGAATATTTTAAAAGTTTTGAACCAAACAAAACAAAGTGAATACGCAATAGTTTCATTGCAATGACAACGGGGTTAATCGGGTTACGGAAGTTCACCCTGGAACGGCTCTTATATTATTGCTCCGAGAATGACCAAAAATAATATAAATAATATATTAATTTGTTTACTTATACCTATTTGTTTATACATATTTGAGGTTGATTCGAAAACGGTAAAACCCCTGACTTTTAGGGCGAATAATCATACATTACCTGCCTCTGTGTTGTTGTTGTTGTTGTTGTTGTTACCCGCAAAAGTCGACACAACGACAGGATCTGAATCGTTTACTTTGTATCTAGTTTCACAAGTTTATAAAACCTGAAACTCGGACAGAGGTTCTGGTAGAAGATGGAAAGTTGGAATATAACCTGAGCTTAAATTTAAATGATTACTGGGATGATGGATATCACGAAACTTTTAGGCGATACTACACGTAGATGGCACAAGTCAAACGTGTAGCCAGGGTGCTGGGTATGGAGTCAAATATCCTTTCGTAATTTTTCTAAAAAGGGGTTTTAGACGCTTTTTAGTTTTTTGACACAACAAACCTCGTTCGAAATTTTGGCCCATGTAAAGATCAGGGGCGGAACGTTTTCTGTGGGACCAGAATAGAACAAGCTTAAGGTTTAGATTATTTTTGCCTGGCTTAGGCTTAGGCGTAGGTTTCGGAATACGCTCTTTCTTACGCTTAGGCTTAGGATTAGGAATATGCTTATGATGCTGTTCCGCCCCTGTTCTTAACATTGGCCGGACATACAAGGGGTTTCGGTGATCTACAAGCAAGGTTGAAAATTTTCCAGGGAACCAAAATTCTTCCAGGGGAGGTTAAGCACTTCATGCCCCCCTTCTGGCTACGGACCGGTGCAGGTATTTATGCTTTGTATTCAGGCTTTTAATATTTAGTCCTTTGCTATTCTACTCGAGTAAGCAAAACTTGTAAGATTTCAGCAAAATGTGTAATTTTTGTCCGAAAGTTACAAGAGCTTTTATCATTGACTATTGCGGTGTTTATGACTCAAGCTTCAGAATGAAGTTGACTACCAAATACGTACTGCGCAAAAAATGCTGAGTAAATTGACACTATCCGAAATAGGCTTTTCGGAACTACACAAACTGGAGTCATAATCGACTCTGCCAGAGTCAAACGTGCGACATAGTGAGCGACTCGTGTGAGTAAAATTTATCTCTGGCAGAGTCGAACTGGATTCAGTTTGTGCAGTGCAGAAAAACCTATTTCGGAGACAGTCAATTTGACTCACCATTTTTTGCAGTGATTTTTCATTTTAGACCTTTCTCAGTTCTCTCATGTTTAATAGTTTGGATATATTTTACTATCTGGAAAACATTAGAAAGTTGGTTTTCATATTCGCCGCAGTGACAGAGTCGCACAATTATTCGACGGAAACTGATAGTTTTTTTCTTAGAAATTCTAGTTTTAAAGCGTGATTTTAGCAAATTTTTTGATATTTTAAGATTAATAATTTTGAATCCACTGCGTTGTTCGTCCAGCGCTGCGCTTTCTACTGCAGCTTAAAAATATTAGCTTATTTTACTCCAGTATACGAACGTATCTGTAGTAAATTCTACGTCGCTTATGCTGACATGACGTAGCCGTTTGTTGTCAAATATCTCTAGTTTAGACTTTCAGCCGTATACTCACTGGATGATGCTTATATTTATTTTTCAGTTCAATTTGCGCTGTGTCACCAGGGCACAGCCATGGTTTCAGTTTGGGATGGAAAATGTTAACGCCAATATTTGTGATTTTCTAAAATACAGACGGGTTGAAATGTTAAAAAATGTTGATTCCTGCCTGTAATTTGGCGGAATGGATATATTTCGTCTGTTTCTCCCCTTGCAAGCACTCATGTGTGCAAGTGTAAAAGCGTAAAATCTGCAAAATGATACAGGCAGAATATAATTTAGTTTCGAGCTGCAGTTTGTTTCTCGCAGCCTCGTAAAGACTTTGTTTGTTTGCATGTTTTAATATATTGCAAAAATAAATTGTATTAACCCTGTTACGAACCGAAGGTTACGGCCAAAAGGGCGTAATAGTAGATTAAGCGTATTCCTAAGGCTAAGCCTGAAGGCTAAGAGTTGCAAAAATGTGTTCCTAAGCCTAAGCCTAAACCTAAGCACAAAATGTAATCTGGAAACTAAACTTACTCTTTAATAGACCCACCAGAAACCTGGACGCTGCTTAAAGTAACACGGGCCAAGGTTACAAACGGAGGTAAAAATACGTGAGCCGGACGTCGATTTTCTGCCGGAGCCGGAGGCAGACCACTAATTATACCCTGGCATTTATAGTTTTAGTAGCTACGAACAACTAAAGTCATTTTCATAAGATTATGATTATATTTTCAGTTTCAACAATTTTCAGATCTTCACCAAGCAGCGTTTGAAAAAGTCTCAAACGTTTATTCAAAGTTTCGGCCCAAGTAAACATCAGGGGCGAAACGTTTTCTGTGGGATTAAAATAAAGTAAGCTTTAAGCTTTAGACTAATTTTTTTGCTTGGCTTACACTTAGGCTGAGGCTTTTAGGCGTAGGAATATGCTCATTCTTACGCTTAGGCTTAGGTTTAGGCTTAGGCCTAGAAATATGCTTATAATACTGTTCCGCCCCAGTTTTTTTTACATTGGCCAGTTTCTTGAAAGACGCGAAAATAAGTAATTTTATCGTCCGTAGATTAACTCACAGATGTAAAAAATTTTCTTGTTGAGTATAAACCTAAGTGTAAGCCTAATCAATCTTAATTGTAAGCATCAGAGTTCTTAATTCTATCTGTCTCAGCAAATGCCGTTTGCGAAATCGAATACAATCTTGAAGTTTTCAAAAAGATAATTTTATGACCGCCGGATCATGGGAGTCACTGGCAGTGCCAGAGGTCAACAAAACTTGACAGAGTCAAAGGTGATGCGAAAAGTAGTTTAATTTACTTTGGCAAATATCTGTAAACTATTGCCAAAATATTACAGTTTTATGCTTATTTTCAAAAAATCCTCACAATTTGGTTGTTAAATTTGCAGCGAAACTTAACGCCAAAACGCATTGAAGAATGTAATTTTTGTAAGATTATAAAAATTTCGCGACCGAAACTGCCTGAGCCTTCGGCAAAATTTCTAACGGAGCAGCAAGTCGATTTATTGCGGAGGCTTTCCTCTGAATTATAGTCCAATTGGCCAATGTATAGAACAGCACCGGATCGTTTTCCGGAGGGGCTGTAACAGAGCCAGTTTAAAGCTTTAGATTAATTTTTTTGCTTAGGCTTACACTTAGGCTGAAGAATATGCTTATATTACTGTTCCGGCCCTATTGTATACATGGACCGTCGAATTTGCTAAATGTTTTTAGTTGTAATATCTATACCAAAAATTACAGTTTCTATGCAAAATAGCAAGGGTGCACGCAGAATCAAGGATCAACCGTTGCAGAAGAAAGTACATTTTCATTTTGAAAGCGACAGGGCTGGCGTTGGAGGCAGCATACGGCGCTATACCAAGTTGATTGCATGCCGAGTATATGAAGAAACCGGAAACGGCATTCCACACCGCTGTCTTGTCCGGATTTGCGTCGAACAACTCTGATGGAAATGTTTCCAGCAATCGCATATGCATTGCGAATCAAATGAATATTGAATAAAACAGTTTGTCAAGGGAGTTCAGGCTTAAAGACGACTCAAAGGCTTAAAAGTTAAGGACTGGACGAAAACATTTATCGGGAATCTGAAGCGAACGAATATTGCAATGGAAACTGGTCAGTTTTTATTCGTTGTTTCAGAAACCTGATCACAATGTTTTCATTACGAATACAACAGGCGTTGGTTAAACCAAACCCAGGTTTAATATATATCAACGGTTCAATGTGAAGAAATATATACATTAATTTGGGTCAGTGGATTGTGGGAATGATAATTTTAAAAATATAAACGCGTACACTGCAAAAAATGGTGGGGCAAATTGATTCTCTCCGAAATAGGCTCTACGGGACTACATAAACTGAGTCACAATTTGACTCCGTCAGAGTTAAATTCGACTCACTGAATCGCATGTTTGACTCTGGCGGAGCGGAATTTGTCTGTTTATGTAGTCCCGTAGATAGTAGAGCCTATTTCGGAGAGTCAATTTTACATATCATTTTTACTGTGTACACGTTTTTATCGCAGGATTATATGAGGGCTTCAGCTGTTTCCCAAACCAGACCGTAGTCAGTACAACGTGCCAGGTAACCACAATCTTTAGAGGGCTGCATGTGAATGATTGCACATTTACCATCAGGGCTGAGGGCATAATTTTTCGGAAGGTGGCGTGCTGACCCCCTGCACCCTGAAATGTGTCGTTTTTGATGTGGTTTTAAATATTGCTAACTTCACCTCGACCTGCAATAATACAATCCGCATAGAAATTTATTCAGAATGCAGTGGTATTTACGGTAAAATCAGGCCTTTTGGCGTGCGCGTCCAGCCCTGAGACTGACTCTCCGAAGAATTTGTGCCTCAGGTGGACTGGCTTTAAAACGGTTATACATTCTAAATATACGACAACAAAGACAGGGCCGGAACAACCGACGTTCGTTTCGAAATTTGGGGTCCACCACATAGGCCTTGCAAGTTCCACCCATACCGGGTCATCATCAATGTAGTGCGAGCAATACTGAAAAAACTGTCCATGATGCATAATATCTTGACATTAAACGGGACACTGTACGAAGGAACCACTGATGCACATTAGTTTCAGTAGAAAACATGCATAAAAATTCAAAATTATTTCGCAAACACCATGCTGCAGCGAGTCTTCCTTTTGTCAATAGTCCCAACATAGGAACTCTAGTTTGACCCAAACCCCTTGGAACACTGTTAGTACAAATCCGGCGAATACAGGAGTCCATTCGTTTGAAAACCAAACGTTGTCAATTCTTGCCATACATATTTAGCACGTGAAAATGTGAATATATTAAAATCTAAAAAACATCAATATACCAAAAAATGACACTTTTCATTTAACCATAATACTATTAACGACCAATCTGCAAGTCAAACACAATGAAATTACCAATTGTTGAAGTAAAAAAAAATTAAAATTCAATTAAAGTTCACTTAAAACTTGAACACAGTAATTTTTATTTACAATCCAAGACAACAAATAATCAGTGTGTAAACGGATATCAAACATAACGAAAACAAATTGAGATCAAAATAACGCAAACGGAAAGCCAATATTGAAGTATTAAAGTTTCAGAAATGCTTTACCTTACGATTATTCGCTGTTTAGCAACGCAGTTCCGCGCCTCGCGCCCAGTATCACAGCACCATTAATGCAAATTAAAGGTGACACCACACGACATGTATAGCGCCACCCACCTAGGATTTCATCCATCGCAAAGTAATTCTTTTTTCAAATTCCTTTTCTCAAATTCCGAGGTTTCTTTCACTCAGCCCCTTCATCAATTTTCCTGATTATCAAAAACATCAAACACGAACTTTTTAGCACAATAGTATTGTCATCGAAGTCCAATTTCGAAATCATCTTTCTAAATACAAAAAAAGTTAAAAATAATTCAAACTTGTGAGCGCAAATAATTCAGGTTCAGAGTCGATAGGTTTTTAAACAGGTGAAGATGACAGTGATAACAGCCTTACTTTCGGGGCTGGTGCCAGCACGATATCTGTCAGGGGTAACTGGACAATATTTTATATATACAGACTCGCATGAAAAATAATCCAAATTTATTTTTAAGTGACTAACCTTCAGTCGTCTAAAATCTAAATTAACTGACAACAGGTGGCACGCAAAGTTTACTATAGAAGGGGGCGACAAAATATTCGGTTCCGGCAGAAAATGAATATCCGCCTCAGGTATTGTATATTGCCGCACATTTATCACTGAAAAATATACCGCATTTGGATAAAAGTATGATAATGGCAGGGGCTTACCGCGTTATTATACTCCAAAACATGCTTTCGAATCGAAGATTCATCCGTCCAAGTGATAAAATCTTCCAGGTTTCTGAAAACAAAATGCAAAAATAAGACATTATTATTTTCAAAGTATACTTTGTTTTAGAAATGCATCCAGTTGTTGTTCTATCAACTAATTTCCATAACGATAAAACAGCCACGAAGCAAAAACACACCATTTCCGGTAACGTTTTTCTGCATATATCACCCACAACACCTTCAGGTTAATTCCAAGTTTAAAAGTTTTAATCAAAATCGTTGTAAATAAACATGACACGTTCTACAACAGCATGGACAGATAATAAAACACAATATTAGGTAAATATGTAATTTTTTATCAATTAAGTCATTTTTAAACTAAATTTTGAAATACAAACATAACTGCGTTCTAATACCCGTTAAATTCATAGCACTATGCATACTTTCTATTTTATACTAAAATAGTGTACAATAAAATCACACACCAAATCCACTGAAACCCTATTCAGACGTTCAATTTTTTGCTGCGAGAACTTGTAGCTGCAACTTGCACTTGCAAGTTTTGTCCAAAATCCTGTTCGAAAAATAAATAATTCCCTAAAACTCATAGCTACGAATTTAGTTCACGTGTGAATAACCATACAAGTTCATTGAATTTATTGCAGCCGCTTTCTCATTGGCTGATGAAAAAAAAGCAAGTTCTGCGTTCAATTTACAGCTGCAAGTTATTCGCAGCAAAAGTTGCACGTGTGAATAGGGCTTAAAGTTAAAATAAAATAAATTATATTTATATAACAACAAATACTTTCAAATCAAATAATGATTAAGAACCAGCTGGCTACTCCGCCGAGCCTCGGCACACATATATACCTTGAAACTAAAAACGCCGGATCGGTGATTATCTGTGGCCCGACGCGAACATGTCCATGCTCAACAAATTGACTAGCAACCGCAATTCGTTCCGCAAATTTGAGTTTCACCATCAGCCACGGCAAACGGCGTCTAAACTTTGAAACCATTGCAGATTGCACAATGTACATCTATTCTAAATGTGGCAGGTTACAACCTACGCAGCACAACTAAGCAACACAAACCCCTTTAGTTTTGGCTTGAAAATTTTTTCACGCTTATGTTATATACACATACACTAGTTAAAACCTACATGACTTCCAATACAATTGGTACGTAATGAATCAGAATAACTCCTGAGTAGAAACAAACGAACGGCCATGGTAGAAAATTCCCAACTGATACCACGATTAAATATCTCGATCTCGTCATGTTCGGAGCCACAGGGAAATACTTTTTCCTAATTCCAAAAACAAATAAAAGGATTAATGCTATTCTGTTAACTGATTTCAATTTACCACGATTACTGTGCTTTGGATTAAACCAAAACAACTATCATTGACAATCTATTGGACAGTTCAAACCAAAACGAAACATAAGAATCAACTGAAATTGATATATCCGTACCTGCAAAACGACGACGCAGTAATTTCATCGCATAATTGCAAGTTTTGTTTGGTTGGAATCAATCCAAGGCTATATCTGAATATGACAAAACAAATTATAAAACATCCGATCATTTTGTTACATTGCAAGCTGTCACATGTTTAGCTATGGTTACGATGAATCCTAATCGATGTTGACCATAAAGTTATACCAATTTACTTTATACAAAGTGAATATTGAAACAAAATATTTTCATGCGAAATTAAGTGTGAATACGAACTTCAGTTATGTAACTCGTTTTAATCCCCATATATAACACTTAACGACAGCCATGCTGCGCTGTAGGACACTTACAATTTTTCAAGAAGTTGATTTGTTGCTTCTGTTCGAAATGGATCTTTAGGATTAAGATCTTTGATCGCACGAGCAAGTTCTCGCACTTCGCGTGATAATTTGTTATATCTGAAGCGATAATTACACACACATACAATTCTTACGTATACACGTTATAAATCACGTTACAGACGGGCACGATTATGTAGAACTATGTGGTATATGTGTAACTATTAACTGAACGGTGAATCTATACATCTCAAAATAAGGGTTGCGCTATGCTCGCCGAGAAGCACAATAAAATTTTGTATATTATGTACTAATTGTCGCACGCCGCCACATAGATTTTGCCTATATTTTTGATAACAACGCATAGCGGCGCACTGCGAGGGCGCGCGGCGGCGTCCGGCATAGTAAAGGATAGCGAAATCCTGACAGTCGTACATACGGGTATATGTTTGAATCTGAAAACACCTAATATACATTGGTTCGTAGAAAATATGCAAAAAATTTACTCATGGTCGCTACAATAATAGTGGGCTTGCAGCTTCATATGCAAATGGATGTTAACTCGAGCGATTAAAATGCGTAATTTCGTACTGGTTCATCATCATCATCATCATAAGATATCATCAGAAACTGCACTCAGCTAAAGATTTATTTTTACAACAGGTCTACAGTATTCTATGACAGTACATTACATTTCAGTAACTAACATTGTATATTCTTCACGTTTCTTCAGATGAAATCTTCGAATGATTTTATTTTCATGTAAATTATTGTCAATTTCCCACGAAATAAAGTCTACTTTCTTCAGTAGTTTTTCCTCGTGATATTTCAGCTTCCTCACCATGGCTAACTTATACGTACAAAGTTACAGCAAAATATTCTATAACGCTATCGAAGAATTATGTAACTATCGCGATAAAGAAGTTTTTGTTCAAAATGGTCTAAAAGTTCACACGACACTGCAATACAATATGTCATAAATCTTACCAAACCATCAATTTAATTTTCAACTGTTTCCTTACAAATGACAAACACAGTCTAATTCGTGCGTACAAAGTGATGTACTGCCAATTTTCGATAAGTTTCTGCCTTCATATGCAGGAGCAGTAAAACAATGAAGTACTAAGATACATGTAGTACGAGTGTTGAAGTTCTCATGGGGAATAAAAACGTAGAAACTCAGCTGCTGCGAGTGAAGCGACGTCACTCAGTTGTAGCGCGGCACACTGAGAATCTTTCGGCCTGAAATCAAACCTCCAAAGAACGAGACAGATTTTGAGCCGCAAACACTCAGCACCAAAAACTGTTGAATTTATTCCGGCTTAGGTAACCAAGTTATCAAAACACAACACATTATATACATACTGATAAAATTGTGAATGACGAATTAATGTCAGAACTGCGCGGTCGGGACGACCCCTTTCTCCGAAGTACTGCGACTACACATGGCTTTTCCCCTCTCCGAAACATATGACCACGCCGGGAGTCGAACCTCTGATCCCTCGTTCGCCAGTCAAGCGCGCTACCCATTACACCACGCGGCCGATGTATCTTTCTTGCACACACTATGCGCATACACACATACATCACGTATACCAGCATTCCCCTTCTTTAGGCGGTCGTCCCGGACCGCGAATCCAAAGTCTCCCGAATTCATAGGACTTGCAATTTACCGCGCCCATCTCGGTGGGACCTCTGTGTCAGAACTTCACGGTCGGGACAACCCATTTTTCCAAAATACTGCGAATATACGCGGTTTTTCCACTAAATTTCTCCAAAACATATGGCAACGCCGGGAATCGAACCTCTGACCTCTCGCTCGTGAGTCAGGCGCGCTATCCATCACACTACGCGCCGATATATCCTTCATTAGTGCTATACGACAGTTTTTAGTTCTGAGTTCTCAGCAGCTGAAAATGAGGTCGGTCGACAGATTTTCAGGCCAGCGCGCTATCCACTGAGCCATGCCGCCTCGCAATCAACTACTGAGCTTTTCTGTTTTTATGCCTCATAAGAAGCTCAACATTATACACATGTATCTTGGTTCTTCCATGTTTTACTGCTGCCGCATATGAAGGCACTACATATGCAGCAGCGATTTCTACCGATGTGCGGCATCAGCATGAGGTTATTACTTGTCTCTATGCATCCGTATGTCACATCCCCCAGTTTTTCTACATACATACACCACGTATACCAACAATTAATATCAACATTCAAAAATATTTTAGTTTTCTCTCAAGCGGCTCCAAGACTTAAACTCTCGCATAGCGATAAACTTGCAGAGATGTAATGACCTTTTCAGATTCGTTTTTGTTTGGAACGCACTACAGTAATTTGTAAATATTGCACCATTAGTTAATGCTGCAATAACATTCAAATTCCATTCTAGACTGGGACATGTTGAGTTCAGCCACTACTTGAACTTTCTACTAAAAACTTAACGGTTTTTTTCAATGGTACTGATAATTATGATCGTAAAGTTACTTGTTAATTATTTTTCATTAAGATTAAAAATATTGAACTAGCTATTTCATTACATAGTTTGTTTATGTTTTGACTACATAATTATTGCGATCGCATCACCTTGTGTTTTGCTGCTAATAACAAAACTCGATTTGATTTGATTCGAAATTTTTTTGGCAAGATCACCTGAACCGGTTTGAAAATTAAACCGAAGATTTACAAAGCCGACAAATTTTTTAGTCAATCGCGCTTCCACTGAGCCACGCATCTCACTCTGTGCATAGTTTCTACGTTTTTAACCCTCTTTAGGTAGCACATCAATCAGCACAAGCAATTTTCGCATGATTACAACAATGTTACCGATGTGCAGCATCAGCATGATGTGTTTACTGGCCTTCATTATCCGTATGGTACAAAAAAGTGAAAAGGAAGTTAAATATATGTGTTTAACATCGTTAATGTTGCACGCTAACTTTATGACTTAGAACAAATTATTAAGTTCTGTGCTGTTGGTTGGTTAGGTTAATAATAATTGCAAAAACTAGATGCACAAGTTTCTTTCTCAGTGTGCATTCCATATTTACATAGCTAGTTATTGTTAATATTTTGTGATACTTTACGTTCAGGCATACGATTTGGCAATTTCATCATTCATTTATTATATTACTTTAGCACCTCTAAGTGTAAATCTGTAACTTGACCAGTTTGCAGTTTGGTGTCTCCATATATTCTAATTTCTGTATTTGGGTCTCTTGTCGCTACATGTACTCTTCAACAATTTCTAACGGAGTTACTGTGGTATGTGGTATTTGTTTTATTTTTGTTTACTACTACCAACTACCATTGGTTGTTTGAAGTGCAATGAGTTTTTACAGGATATAATTTTGACGTCGGTTGTCTATTTCGCGGTATAAACAGTTATTTGTCAATAAATGATGGAGGAATGCTTTCCCCGCGGTGGTGCTGTCAACAGTTTGAAAAACCGAATAAAGGTATGTGACGTTATGTTTTCGGTATGGAAAAATTTAATTCCTATTCTAATTTACACGGTAAAAGACGCAGGAACCGGAATTTTATGGTTTTGCAGTAAGGAAGAAGAAACTCCAGGAGGTAAGCATGTGTGACATGCTTATCCGTGTGTATATGCAAGTGCATTGCACCATATAGTCTGCTTGCCGGCAGCATATTGCCGACGCATACTTGACAAAAAATGTATATAGTTGGAGAACAGGGCTTCATGGCGCAGTAATGGAGCGCTTGCCTCGCAATCCTAAGGCCGCTAGTTCGAGCCACCTCCGTATGCATGGTTTTCCAACAGCTCATTAAATAGGTGTAATATCCCAGTTCCTACCTAGACTGACATGGGGGCTATGCCGTGCGCTCAATGGTAGGTTGGCGCGCTATGAACCCGGTATCCAGTCGTAATAGGGTGGAGAGTCAAGCGACGACCTTTGTCAAAATTGGGCATATCAGCATATGAGACATGCTGGCCCGTTATGTGCACATGCAAATTAGAATCTTTAATTTTTCTTGCAGAAACGTGAGAACACTGCTGACTCCAGTTATGAACCAGCTAGCGAATATGATGCAATTGATATTCGAGTGAAGAAATCGCCGCAATTTAGAAAGTTGACCATGCATGTTAGAGAAGATTTTTGTGATATATTTGTAGTGTAGCAGTTGCTTATTACCTTTGTTCTAATTCCACGCTTAATTGATAAATTACCAGATGCTGAGTTTGTTATTCTAAAAAATCGGGTTCTAGCATCTAAGCAATGGCCGCAACGATACTATGCTCAACGTATTATTTTTTAGCACGCCACCCCGGGAACCCGTGTACTTGGATGTGTCCGTAAGGTCTACGACGATCGCTTAGTATTGGAACTGCCTGATGGATTAAGTGGGACTGTTAGCGTTAATGCTGTATCAAAATGGTACACACAGTCGTTGAAAGAAACAACATCGGATGATTTAGAGGTTGGTACAATTATAATTATGCCGTATATCAAGTTTAACTAAATAAGTTAGTCTTATGAAAGTTTTCAATGCTTAATCAAAATTCTGTTGTTCAAACTTACTTTATGTTGGTTATTCATGTTTTTTGGTTGAACAGTGATTCCAGGTAAAAACATACTTCTCGTCTGAGTGTATGAAATATTTGTAAATAGACTGCTTTTTGTCTTTTTTATGTATTATAGACTCCACTATTGAACGAAATGTATCACATTGGACAATTAGTAGCTTGTAAAGTGATGGAGATCAAAAAAGTCGAATCAACTGCGTTGTTGGTTTGTAGTTTGGATCCAAACGAAGTCAACGAAGATTTCGTGTTGAGCACATTGGCAAATGGCTTAGTAAGTGAAATAGGTAATAATAGTTGCTGTTATCCTGACAAGTTAAGTCCAGCAGTTCGCCATATTGTTGCTGTTTGGTCATATATACGTACTAAAATTGTCAGGTACATTTGCAAAAATAATTAAACTCGTTATGTATTATCCTGTTGTAATGGTGGTATTACTGGCATACCAATTTTTTTGCAGGTACTGCAAGGCGCAGTTAAAAGTGTCGAAGACAACGGTTACCTTATCGACATTGGCATTTCGTCATTGACTGGCTTTATTCGTCAAAAATCGGTAGCTAAGTATTTAAAAGCGCGCAAAACTTTGTTAGCTATCGTTGGCGCGGAAAGGTCAGAATTGCAAACGGAGAAACTTTACGTCGGACAGACATTGTTCTATCGAATGCATCAGATTGACGAGCAACGTTTACTCAGTGGTGGAGAAAGAGTTATTCAGCTTAAATTAGACATGAGCCGTTTGATGAATGAAGATCAGTGCTACAAGCTACAGAATTTGAACTGTTTAAGTCCAGGTAAGTTCGTTTTAAGCTGCTATCTTTTGTAATTCATTTGAGAGAAGAGTTTAACGGCTAGTTGAAATAACGATATTTGTGGTTATAATGTATGTAGATAAGCTAGCCAATTAGATTGTAATATTATGGTTAGGTTCCATTACTACTGCATTCAAAACAAAAATGATTTGTTATTTATCGACAAAGTACGTAAATATAGCATTCAGTGAGATGTGCGTATATTTGAAATCATTCGATTGAAAAGTTTCTTGAATTTCATGCGCGCACATGGTAAATTTTTTGGTTTTGTCACTAAAACTATTTCGAAATATTTTCTATATATGCTTTGAACACTGAAATTTCAAATGACGAAAATCTTTTACATCAGTTATCGGAAACTTTTAAATCCGACACTTGTTTTGTATGTGCGTTTTGTTGGTGTAACAGCGCTTTTTATTTGCTACAGGAATGGTGCTTAATGCACGAGTTGACAGCGCTACAAAACACGGACTTAATGTATCGCTTGGCAGTGAAGAGTCAAATCGTAAGGTATTTTTAATCAGTTCACGGACGCCGTCATGGTTAGAAGAAACGGAATTCACAGCTGGGGATACCGTTAAAGTGATGATAATTTATTCAAAACGAAATACAAATATTATCGGTGTGTCAGCAATGAAACATTTGTTCAATGTTAATGCTGTGGCTTGTGATTCTGTGACTGTGCAGGGGCGTCTCGGGGAGACACTTGAAGGTTTGAAGGTGGTTAGACATTGTTCGGGCTGCGGAGTGTTACTTCATGGTCGGAAGGACGGGATATTAGCGTATGCGTCTATGACTCAGCTGTATGCGGTTGGCAAGACTACTGAGGAAGAGGGAAATGATAAGAAAGTGTTGACTAAACCGGATTCAGCTAAGGTCAAAGCTCAGTTGGAAGCAAAGTATCCAATAGGGGCAACAGTTACATGCCGTGTAATTGGGTACAGTCAATTAGATAATTTGCTGTATGTTTCTGCCAAAAAACACGTTCTGATGCAAGCGTTTGTGAGCGCTGAGGATGCAAAACCGGGCGATGTTGTAAAATGTAGCGTTGTTCGGTTTGTTAAATCTGGAGGAATTGTAGCAAGGATATATGGTCATATCCCGGCGTTTATTCACAGGTTTCATACGGCTGATGTCCCAGTTAGCCGTCCAGAGACAGTATTTACGCCTGGAACAAAGTTAACGATTAGAGTACTTGACATTGAGCATGGGAAACAACGCTTGTTAGTGACCAATAAGAGTTCACTGGTGAAATCTGACCAACCTATCATAGCTAGTTATAGCGATGCTGAAATTCTATTGGCTCGAAATGTGAACTCATGCTATCAAGGCACGGTGGTTTTAGTCAATGATGCCGGTTTGTTGTTGACGTTTTTTGGTGGAGTTCGCGGTTGGCTGCCTAAGTCATCGTTGACGGGTGCGGGAATTAGCCATTTAAAAAAGATGTTCTATGTTGGTCAATTATTGAGCGTCAGGATTGTTAAGGTTGATGTGTGTGAAGAACGATTGCAAGTGGCGCTGGCGAATGTACCCACTGCTGGTCAGCCTAATATGACAAATGTATCAACTGTGGCCGACAAAACATTTTGCGCAGGCGCAGTTGTAAGCTGTCAAGTGACGGAAATTGTTCCAGAGAAAGGAGTTTATGTCAGAATTGAATCCAGCGGTGGAAAAGGATTCATACCTGAAAAGCATCTGTCTGATGTGCCCGAATTAGCGTCGCTTTTACTGAAATATGGGATAACTAAAAATGAAATTCTAACTGATTGTATGCAGTTTTCTGCTGGGAATGTACTGATGCTAAGTCACAAGGCAGCGTGTGTTGCTGCCGGTCGGAATGCAGTAATGCAGTGGAATTTTGAATCACTGGAACGAAATATGCACGTCGTAGCGGTTGTGTCGCGGTTTAATTCTAATTTTGGATATTTTGTTGATATTCCAGGAAATTTGAGTGCACTGTTGCCGGTATCAGATATTTTTGATCGAATTAAAGTTGGAAGTTGCAGTGAGATTTCAGATAGAGAATTGCTCGATGAAGGCCAAGCTATAGAAGCTGTTATATCTCGAATTGATTTTGAACGACGCCGGATTGCTGTTCGTACTGGACGCCGAGTGGTGCTGGAGAAGAATAACGGTGGGCTGTTATCTGGTAACGCGGTTTATTTATTACGGTCGATGCTTAATGATCGCGCGCGGGTATTGGATGCAATACAGTGTGCGAAAAGCGCACCAAAAACTTGGCGTTCGCTAGCCAGCTTTCGGGTTTCCAGCAGGGTGTGTGGAAAGATTGTTGAACGCATAAATGGATCTGGCGGATTTGTTCAGTATCTGACTAAATGTGGGTCAGACGAGGATTGTAACGCTGTTCTGGTTGCCTCTGAAAGTAGTCTTTACGAAATTAACCAAGAATTTGAAGCGATTGTGTTGGATGTTGATGTTGTTGACGAAAAACTTGTGGTGACAGGAGTTCCCTTTTTATTAGAATATTTCAAACAGTCGGGTGGATTTGAGTGCGGTTCTAAAAAAGACACAGATCAGGCAGGCTCTGGTGAAACTACACCTCTTGCTGTGGGTTCAAAATGTCAGGCTTTGGTTCTATACAAAAGTAAATATTGGGTAAATGTTGCTTTGCTCCGTCAAACGAATAAGGAACGTCTAAAAACAGCTAATTCCAACGTTAACGTGATTGGATTGGGATACTTACCTCGATGTAGATTTGCAGGAGATGTGGAAGGTTTGTTAAGGAACGATATTTATGCGCCTGGAACTAAGTTAGATGTTACAGTTGTAGACCAGTATGGTATTTCAATGTATTTAGTATCTAATACAGACAATGCAAATGATTTATGGTCAGAAATTTCCCCATCGAGAAACTCGTCGAAAAAAATCGCGCGCGCGCCCAAGCCAGTCAAAATTGCGTTGGCTGCGACTTATTTCGCACGGATTAGCAATATTCGAGTCGATGGGCTTGAGATTAATATTGGAGGGCCTAATATGCACACAGGTATGGTGCATATATCAGAAATCGGAGATACGTTTTTTGATCGAGAAATGCCGTTGACGAAATACAAAAAAGGTTCACAGATTCAAGTGAAAGTTATTAATTTTCGTAATTTCGATAAAGCTGCGAAAGGTCGTGAGAAACTAAGATCCAAACGGGATGGAAATGTTGCTGACAGCTCTAGAGTATCTTCACCTTTTGAGGACGGAACTGGGCAACTCCCAGGTACTGAGAGTAGTGAAACCACCACTACTGTACGAAGGAGGTTTTGTGATTGTACACTTCGTCCTTCAAAAGTTTCGGGCAGAGCGAGCAATCGCAAAATTAATTTAGCACCTGTGGACCATTTTGTACCCGGCCAAGAAATCACGGCGTTTATAACAAAGCTCGCTGCCGATGCAATTCATTTAGCACTGACTCGGAAATGGACTGGACGCATGGACCCCTTAGCTTTATCAGGGACGGTTGAAGATTTGGTATCGATAGCTGTTGGCTCTGTAGATGGAAAGTTTAAGGTTGGTCAAGCGTTGAATTGTATTGTGTTGACTGCAGACTCAAGTCATCACATTGCTCGGTTGAGGTTGGCAGCGTGGGACCCAGTAGAGTTTCTGAAAAGACACATGGATCGGCAGATGGTTGTTGCTCAGATTTTGGCGACAAATAATTTACGGACCAAATCGACGGAAAACGAAGAAACGCGGTCAAAGCCAAATCGTGGAAAAATTTATTCCGCCAAAGATTCGTTGAAATGCTTTGCACGAGAATTTCGGCTGCATTTGCGTTTGGCGAATAATTCTCGAGCGGTTGTACAATCCACTGATATTTGTGATGATTATGGAAATATAAACCCAGAGGTTATCGGAGCCCTACAGAAGCGACAGTTTGTCAGATGCTGTTTGATGGGGAAATGTAAATTGGAAATGACAGCTGGGCAAGGTATACAACACGTTTGGGCAGCATCGGTAAGACACTCAGAGACAAATTCTGATTTGAACGTTGCGGTTGCTGATTCTGTATGTCGAAATTTGTCCGATGTTACAGATGGGATGGTGCTAAGAGGGTTGGTAGAAAGTGGTTCGGATGAACAAAAGAGCGTCGTCAGGTAAGAATAAAACGTTTATAATTTTGAATCATGGTCGGCGAGTTGCTATAGCGTAGAGCTAAAGGGAAGTTATGTAGTTCATGTTGTAGGGTTAACTAGGAGCTGGTATGTTGTAGGGTTGACTAGGGCTGGTAGCTAGGTGCTGTTGAAATGAATCATGAATAATTCATACATAGTCCATAATTGGTTGTAAGGACCGCATTCCTAAGGGCCTGGTCCAGTTTGCTTATATAAAAGGAAATAAGCAAGGCTTTGCTACCACAAGTTTTATTTATATACTGTGTTATGCGATACCCCTATAAACCCAATGAAAAGTCAATTTATAGCTTACGTTTGCTATTTTGAAGCTCTGAGCTGACACTAACGCATGTTGTTGTCTCCGATTTTACAAGTACAATTTTAAACCAGGGACGGTTCGAATAAGGACTTAAACATGGGGGTATTTTGTGTGAGGAGGCCTCACACCCACTGCTAACGACGTGCCCGGTAATATGTGGCAAAAAACCGTTTCCTGCTTCTGGTATAAACCTGCCTGATATTTGTGGTTGCGGTCCCGAATAACGTAAAACTGTTTTTTAGTTGCGGAGACACTAGAAATTTGGCTGTTACTGCATTACCCGGCCAATCAAGAAAAATAAGTCTTTAATACTGAATCAAAATTAAATACCGACTGTTTTCGTTATCAAAAATTCGTTGCAGGTTTGTTTGGTAGGTCATTGAATGTACTCTGGTGGGGTTTCGGTAGGGTAGGGTGGAATAGACTCATAATGTATTCGTGTGTGTTTTCTAGTTGGTTGTTGGATATCTGTTAAATGGATGAACACCTTCTTCATATGTCACCCCAAAACCAACAAGTTATTTGCATGCGGTAAGTAGTGTTTTGTTATAGACTCGGAACAAACGTTATTGCACGTTTAGTATCAGATGAAAATTCAAAATTACGCCGTGGTTGTGTGGTGACAGTGAAAGTAATCTCAACAAAGCCCACTGTTCAAGTATCGTTACTGTCAGAAGCGCCTGTGATTAATCTTGGCCAGGTGAAGATACCAGGGAATTGCATATCTGTGATAATCTTGCTTTTGTGTAAACATGGACTAAATGTGGTATAATATCTGTTATTAGATTCTTGCTTGAGCCCATCTTTATACTGGTGAAGACTTTTGTTTTTGAAGGAGCTTTGAGACTTTGGTTAAGCTGTATTCTAGGCCCATATTCTCAAATGTACATAGCAACTATTATCATCAGTTAGTAATAGGTTTTCAAACTAACTATGTATTGCAGTCGTTGAGCTCGAATTTGGTACAGGAGTAGAGCAAGTCATGTGGAAATTCATTGACTCGAAAATTATAAGACCGTTCACCGACTAGTGACAGGTGCTACACACATTTGAGAATACAGGCCCTAAATTCAAGGCGCTTAAAGAGAAAGTAGCGTAGGTTACGTTATAGCTTTTGGTATTTTGTTTGATTGTTTGTTTCTTTGTTTGTTTTCACCACAATGCCTGAATTTAGAGATGTATTTTTATTTCTGTGGTTGTCTTTTAGGCATTTTTGAAGAAACAATCAAGGAAGCGCACAAACAGTGAGCCTGTTAGTGAGGTGGATTCAAAACGAAATAAAGTAACTGAAAGGTAAACTTTGCATGTGTTGGTTTGAACAGCATTAGACTACATTTGGCGACAGACAAATGGAAATAGGGAACAGTGTTGTTGCACATAGTACGCCGTTGTGGTTAATTGCTGAAGATGCTTAGCCTGTAAAGCTATTTTTAGCTGAGCATCAGGCGACTAAGAAATAGTTGCAATGTAACAAATTGTGTTAGAATGCGTGATGTTCTTGTGTCGTCGACTGAAAAGTTCCTAAACAGACTGAATAGAAATCTCCGTTTGGTGGTTTGACACCTATCAGCCTGACTATAACTTTGCCTGTAACTGAAGTTTACTCGAGACGTCACGCTCTTTGTGATTTTATGCATTTAGTTGGGATAATTTTATGTTTAATTTTTTAGTGAAGACATTATGGATTGCGCCATGACTAATCAACCACAGGTGGAAGTAGAAGACAAAAAGGCGAATGTGAGGACTTTAGTTTCAAAATTTTCTGCCTGCTTAGTCCCGGTGAATATGTGATTTCTAAAAACCGTAGCAAAAAGTTTATGTACAACGGACGTGGATGAAGCAGTCCACACATACAAGTTTTGTGGAATTTTTTTGCAAAAGTGGCAGCTGTAAGTTTTCACTTTAAAAACTTGCAGGTATGAATAGGGGGCTTTATACTTTGGTTTGACATCATCAGCTTAAATTATTCAGTGTATATTGAAGAACGCCCCGTGCCACATTTTTGAGGTTGCTTATTAGTTTGGCGAAAACTTACCATGTTTATCTTGAAATGTTATTTTTTTCAGCGTAAAAGAAAGATTTCAGCTTCCGATGAGCCAATCACAAACCGAAGCGTGTCTACTTCGATTGCTAAGCAACCAATGAGATCTGATCAAAAAGAGAACAACTTTGATTCAACCAATAATGTATCTGCAGATACTAATAAGCCGAAAGAAATGCTTGATCTCAGTTCATTTCCAAGCGGAGGTCGCATACTTAGTGAATCTAAACGGTTTTCAAAGTTAGCGCTCATGCAGGCAAGTTTTTCACATGTACTGGTGTGTTTTTTTACGTATGTTTCTTTACTGCATCTATTACCTGTGTTTTTAAGTTACACGGGCTTGTGTTTTTATGACTGTTTGGGTGAAAATTTAATTCAAACAGAAGGTGCAGTATAGATTTTAGTTTTAATCGTAGATTTTAATACAGTGAGTTGTAATGTTCTTTTGACAGACTGAGGTTGTTTTTGTGATGGTTAAAGTGTTTGTCTCATCGTTTCAATATTCTTATTGATATTTAGAACTATATAACTTGCTCAGTTTTGTTTAAGATTGGTGCCAGCACCTCTAATAATGATGATGATGTCACAGCTGAGCAAACATCGGACGCCGATGCGAGAGATTGTAACGATGCTGAAATTAAGGTAAACTATTGTTAGCTTCAATATTAAAACATTATTTAAGTTTGAGTTTTCACGCACAAATAATTATGTACGCCGGCTCATTCCAAAATGCTTATCAACAGTTAGTGATAGGTTTTCAAACTGACGACCTCTTATAATTGCAGATCTCAAAAATTGCACGAGTGGGGCAAGTCGAATACATACACTGCTGAATTTCTAAGATCAGCATTTCGCGGTTCGGAAGTTACAATATTAAACACCAACTTGTGATTGGTGCTGCTACATACGCTAGAGAATGCGGGCTTAGCTTTGAGTTTTTTCTATGAAATACTGTGTAGTTTGGCAGTGAGAAATAAATATTAATTATTACATGTTTTGTGAAGATTGAGTGACAAAAATGTTTGTATTCATTGTCTCTGTTTTGCTAACTTTGATTAACGGTTGGAATTATCTTGTATTTTTACAAAAGCTACTGTGTTTCAACAGAAACGAGTACGAAATTTCTGTGGTTTAAAAGTTGTAGATTACGTGTGTGTAGGTAATTATTTTATTTAATTGTTTTTTTTGAAATATTAACTTATTAAAACTGAGTTTTTGAAAATGATCTTTCAGCCGAAACGAAATAGCACAGAATCAGAAGCGGTTGTTGATCTCTCAGAATATGACAAACTAGTGAAAGCGACGCCAAATTTAGCGTCAGTTTGGCTGAATTACGTGTCACATTTTTTGGACAATTACAACGTCGAAGCAGCACGGAACGTGATTGAGCGAGGCTTGAAAACGATTCATTTTAGGTATATAAAAAACACAGCTCCTGGTTGTATCAAGACTGCATGATACCCTTTAACAAGAGTATGCAACTGTGTACATTCTATGTGGAAAAAAATGTAACCAGTGCGCGTTGCATTTTTGGCTTACCCCCCTTATTTTTTTGGGGGGGCTGTGAAAATCTTCATAGATGCTGAAATTCAATATACTGAAAAGTGGTTCGATTATATTTTCGGTGTTGGCTGGCGGATACTCGTGTAATGAACGTAAAATTGACCCCCCCCCAAAATGAGTGGGGTAGGACCAAAACGCAACGCGTGCCGGGTACATGCTTTAATACACAGAATGTACCCAGTTGCACACTCATGTTATAAAGAGTGGTCATCCATTCTTGGCTGTATTAATACACAGGTTTAGGAGGTTTAAGAATCTAACTGAGAATCCATGTAAATTTTGTGATTTTGCAATGGTTACTGTTGACGTAAGAGAAATTTTTTGATGCAGTATTGTTTTTGTGAATATAATTTGTAAGTGGTATCATACTTCGTGATGGCTGTTGTTTAGCATGTGAAAATTATATGTGCTGCATGCTCCTGTTGTTCTTGTCCCAAAATAGTTTCGCAGGTGGCCTGTAAAGCCTTATTCGCACGTGCAAGCTTTTGGAGACAGAATTTGAAACTGCACGTTTTATCCGAAAACTCTTTAATAAAGCAGTTTTGATTTCGAATTAAAGGTAATGCCCTATGAAATAGCTAAAGCTAAGTCTTTTGATTCACGAAATATAGAATAAGCCGAACGATGTAAATAACAAAGCACATCGAGAAAAATAAAATTTTTCAGAGGTGAAAAATGGGTAAAAAATATGATAGCACAGTCAAACTGTTCAATCTGCATTCATTTTCACAAAGTATCTATGGAATGAAGCGTCATATTTCAAATGTGACAGGTTTGTGTTTTAGGGAAGAAAATGAAAGGTTGAAGTTATGGTCAGCGTTGTTAAATTTGGAATGCAAATACGGCACACACGAGAATTTGACCGCGACGTTTGAACGGGCGCTTGAAACCAATGATCAGCAGAAGATTTATCATGCAATGGCAGCCATTTATGATCGACATGGAAAGCAAAAGGTAAGCAGGAGGTCACGGGATACACAGAAGCGGCAATATTCTTTCATGGAAAATTTTCCGTGTTTGCCGTGGGGCCTGAACACATTCCGGACCAATCACACGTCGGCTGGTCCAACCACGGAGCGACGCAGACGCGGAAACCTTTCGCTACTATGGCGCTGTGCACCGTTCGTTTGACACTATTATGATTAAAACCAAGCCTGTAACCTCAGACATGAATAGCATCTGTTGTTAATTTAAGATAAATTTTCAAGCAAGGCACTAGACTTTGCTGTGTAGGCAGTAGACTTTGCTGCGCCTATGAAATCGGACATATACTTTCGGTGAGTTCTATGATCCCAGGGCTCGGTTTATATTTAGTTTGTCCGCATAAGGCTTTTATAATATTCTCTTGACTATTTGTATTTTAATTGAAACACTAGGAAGCTGACGAATTGTACGAAACGATGATACCTAAATTTAAACAATCATGTGATGTTTGGATCGCGGCTGGCAATCACTATATGTCAACAGAACGCCCTGAAAAAGGCCGACAACTAATGCAACGAGCACTGAAAAGTTTGGCTGAGAACGAGCGTAAGTTCGCAGTTTTAGGAAGAGATTGTTTTGACTTTGATAACATTTAGCTGTGTTGGATTTACTGAAACGCTTCGAGCCATGGCCTGGAGTATTTAAAGTGTATCATATTTACCCAGCAATGTTAATTGGATTTCAGACAGAGTCAAATTTAACATACGGCTAATTAAATCTCTTGATCTTTTTCTGGCATATTGTCCGATCTTAAGCACCTTGTTATGGTATCTAAATGAGTACAGACATGAAACAAATACACAAAGTTCAACCTGGGACTGTAACCTGGGAGATTGGCAGGTCGCAACTTCATTTAGAAAAATTTTGCCATATCACAAAATTTTTAATCTCACTTGCATATCATCTGAAATCTTTATATGCCTCTCTTGAAACCTTATGCGGCTTGTAAAATATTCAGCAGTAAACATTGATGTAGTGATCATACAGTAGAAATACTAGTCGGAAATGCGGAATGGAAACGGGAAATTAAAAATATATTTGTTTCTTTAGTTTCGGAATTACAGTTCATGACTTCAACGAGAACCTTGTACATAGTTGTAGGTAATATCTGTGCAGTGTATTTCAAACCGATATCATTTTTAACGTATAGCTTAAACATTTTAGTTGTTCTTGGCTTTCAGACGTCAAAGTGATTGTTAAATTTGCGCAATGGGAATTTCAATTCTCAGACGCAGAACGTGGCCGTACGCTGTTTGAAAATTTAGTCGACAGTTATCCAAAACGGTTCGACATTTGGTTTGTGTATATCGATATGATAGTAAAGTTTGGCCAGAAAGAACACGCAAGGTGAGTAATGGTATTTAATGTTTTTGTTATTGTTTAAAAACTGTTAGAGTTCATTTTTGTGTGGTTTCTTAAGTGATGCATGACCTTAAAATGGGTAAAGGCAGCTATCAATTTAGTGCGTCGTAGGTTCAAGCATTAACGCAAGCACAGTCTAGTCATGAACAAATTATTAAATGGTACTGTAGTGACTTAGTATTTATTTTCAGACCAATATTTGAAAAGTTGCTCAGTATTCGGATGTCGTTGAAACAAACAAAATCTGCGGTGAAAAAATGGCTGGAATTTGAAGAAAAATACGGCGATGAAGAAAGCCAAAATTATGTAAAACAAAAAGCTGTTGACCTTGCGAATGCGTTTAAGGCGTAGAATGAGGATACCAACGCATCGTAAGGACTAAACTTCAATAAACCAGCTCTTTAGCAATGCTGCAAGGGCTTAACGGTTAAGCTTAAGATGTATTCTCAACTGTGTGTAGCAGCTATCGTCACACCAGTTATTTAGTATTGAACCAAGCGAACTGGGTCATCAGCCTGATATGACAATCAGTATTGAAGGTGTTTGAAATGCAAAACATGGACTAAAATATTTTGAAGTTCACTCAGTAATTAACTGGACATACGTTACGGTTTAGCTTAGATTCACGTTTAGTCTTTGAGACATCTGTTTGTACAATGTGAACGCACATGATTGTGGCTTGAATTATATTCATATTTTTTTCAAAGTTAAGTTTGTTTCTTATTGTTTTTGTTTTATCTCAATTAAAATATGTCCTTGCACTATTGTTTTATTGATTTCGAAAGCGAAAACATGAGCATTGGATTCAGGTATGTAGATAGCTCACCGCTTGCTAGGGGGTTAAAAATTTTCAGGAGGGGCATTTAAAGGTTTTCAATGACTTACAAGCAAGGTTGAAAATCTTGGGGGGGGCAATTTTTTCCAGGGGAGGCTGAGCCCCTCTGTCTCCCCCCTTGGCTACGGTCCCTAATGGATTTTGTTAACATATATACCAGGTACAATCGGATGTCTGGCTCCGGCAGAAAATTGGGCTCTGGTAGAATTTTTGCCGGAAGGTCCGGCCATTTCGATAGTAAAATTTTGCTTAATTTAGCAAAATTTATATGTTTAGTGCGTTTTGTTTTACTTTCGTCACAATTTTCAGAAAGAAATCTCCCATAAATTTAACGTAAAACCAGGTGCAACCGGAATTCCGGTTCCGGTAGGGAAATCCGGTATTTTTCACTATCCGGTTCCGGTAAGAAATCTGGTATTTTTTCACCGGAATTTTCCGGTATTTTCAGTATTGAAAATTTTTGTCTGAGTGTTTTTACCAAAATTTTAAATTTGTGCCAGGCTCCATAATTTATCATATGTTTCTACCTACTGCATTTGTTTCAAGATTTTGGCATTCCAAATGGTGTGTTTACAGCATTAACAGCGATAAAATAGCGCTTAAAATGAATTTTTCGGTAAATATTTTTTATTTTCCGGTTCCGGTATTTTAAGTTTCCGGTTCCGGTATTTTATAATTCCGATTGCATCCTGCGTAAAACGAAACAACGTAACAACATATTGCAGATATTGGCTAAAATTAACTAATTAACCGTCATTTTTACTACCTAATTTCGCCTCACCTCCGGCTCCGACAAGTTTCATTGACCTCTGGCTCCGGTATTCTTCACTTCCGGTTGCACCCTGATATTTACCGTGTATTTTACTGCATGCAGTTTTGAATAGATAGTCGTTTTAAGGTGCTTTAGCGTTTCCGCGACACCGAAGGGAGTTTTTTCTTACCTGCATAGAATATACAGAAAGCAACAAAGCAAATTGTGCCGTACAAAACGCCCACTCCGACGACACAGTCCCAACGCCGCTGTTCGAGCCGAACGACTGAAGGAAAACGCCTTCCATTCTAGCGTGTTTATCTCGGGAGTTCAATCTTAGCTTGTTTTCTGTTCTTTTTATTTAATTGATGTGCTTGCGAAAAATCAAACGTATTGTTCAAACAAGCGGATGTGTGATTACAGGGTATGCAGGTTTATGGTATATTTTAATGTTTGCGTTATTTTGAACACCTTGGAGTATTCAACTTACGGCATATAGAGTCATCGTAGCGAAAGGTTTGCATGCGTACATAGATAGGTTAATAGCGGTAATAGCAGCGGACCGGTAATATTTGCGTTGTGGATTTGAGTTTTAAGACCTGAAATTTTTTTCCGTTTTGTTCTTTTTGGTACTTTAGTGACCCGAATAAGAGGGGTCCCCATTATGAGGCCCAATCGAAGTCCGTATTTTTAATAAAAAGTCCGTAAGCGGATAGAGTTCCTAAACCCTAATTAGAGTCCATAAATGTCAATTGTCCCTAATTGCAGTGCATAAATGACTCCGGGACCAAATAAAGCTGAGTTGGGAACTTTAAAGTATAAAGTTTTGAAAGGTGAACTTTATAACACACGAAACCCTTGAGAACTCTAACAATACAGTGAATAATAAATTATTTTAACATATACAATATCCGGTTCCTGTTCCCCTAATTGTTATCCGGGTCACTACAGAATATGATTTAGTTTTCTTGTCGTGGAACAGCGTTTGCTTTGTTTTTGCATTTGTTCATTGTGTTTCTTTTTGTACGTTTTAGATGTTCTATTGGTGCTTTAGTTCATCATCGAGTCACTGATTGCTCAAGTACTCACTCTGATTACAAAAACTGTAATACCTTTCCTGAGCCATCGACAAGCAACGCTTTGAAGTCATTTGCTGGTTGGTGTTCATTGACTCTGTTATCACATATTTGCATCATTTTCTAGCAAGTTTGGATTTAAACGTGACTTCCACAGTTCCTATCATGCAAACACCAGGTTACGTGGCTCAAGTTGCCATCGCTCACCCCTTAAATGTTACACTATTGTGTACGCATGATATCGCGGAAGTTGCATAACAAAACTTAGCATGTATCATAGCAGGCCAGACATGAGTATACAACTGAGCGCATTCTGTGTGTAAAGCCACATTTATGATGCAGTGGGTAGAGGTGTAACTGTTTATTAACTCGTTTTAAGTACGCAGGTTTACGACACGAAACGAACGATAAGATGCTGTTTCAACAATACAAAATTTTGGAAACTATTGTGTTTTTGGAGAAATAGCCGTATTTTGGTCCACAGGTCGTCATTAATCGCTAGATCGGTTGGCATAGCCTTGCATTTGAACAGATGTAAAGTATCGTGCGCGGCCCTTGTTGGCTTAGAGAGCTTGTAAAACTTATTTAGTGTGTTGTGTTTGATGATAATTATTGGTTTTTATATGAAAGTTATTTTTTGTATTAAGTGTTTGTGTCAATGATTTATTTTATTTATAGCATGTGTAGTGATTAAAGTGTTAGTATAAGGGGTAGTGATGAATTGTATTAAGTAGGGAATATTAGTTAGAAATTGGTTGAGAGGTAGGTGGTGTGAGTATTAGAGTTATCTATTATTTTTCTTTAAAAGTGTCTGTAGGACTTTTGTGTCGTATGGGAAATTTTAAAAAGTAGTTTATTAAATTATTTGGAAGTCTAATTGATGTGAAAATTAATAAAAATACAGTGGTTGTCTTTTGCTCAACTCTGTCGTCTTCAATTGAGTAGAAAGAGGTTGAGTTTAATGAAGATGGTATGAATTAATACGTAAAATAGATATAATAATTGTCAATTAATGTTTAATACGAGCAAGTGACATTAAAGACAATAATATATAGAGAAAAGAAAAGGAGAGAGAACGGGGCAACTAATTATAAAAGTGAGGTTGGAGAATTTTTTGAATAAAAGTTGCATTTAAATTTTGTTAGTTATATATAAAGCAAGATTGGCAAGAGTTTTTGTGGGGAACAGATACCGGAACAGGATCATTATCCAGTTTTACAAGCTCTCTAAGCCAACAAGGGCCCGCACGATACTTTACATCTGTTCAAATGCAAGGCTATGCCAACCGATCTAGCGATTAATGACGACCTGTGGACCAAAATACGGCTATTTCTCCAAAAACACAATAGTTTCCAAAATTTTGTATTGTTGAAACAGCATCTTATCGTTCGTTTCGTGTCGTAAACCTGCGTACTTAAAACGAGTTAATAAACAGTTACACCTCTACCCACTGCATCATAAATGTGGCTTTACACACAGAATGCGCTCAGTTGTATACTCATGTCTGGCCTGCTATGATACATGCTAAGTTTTGTTATGCAACTTCCGCGATATCATGCGTACACAATAGTGTAACATTTAAGGGGTGAGCGATGGCAACTTGAGCCACGTAACCTGGTGTTTGCATGATAGGAACTGTGGAAGTCACGTTTAAATCCAAACTTGCTAGAAAATGGTGCAAATATGTGATAACAGAGTCAATGAACACCAACCAGCAAATGACTTCAAAGCGTTGCTTGTCGATGGCTCAGGAAAGGTATTACAGTTTTTGTAATCAGAGTGAGTACTTGAGCAATCAGTGACTCGATGATGAACTAAAGCACCAATAGAACATCTAAAACGTACAAAAAGAAACACAATGAACAAATGCAAAAACAAAGCAAACGCTGTTCCACGACAAGAAAACTAAATCATATTCTGTAGTGACCCGGATAACAATTAGGGGAACAGGAACCGGATATTGTATATGTTAAAATAATTTATTATTCACTGTATTGTTAGAGTTCTCAAGGGTTTCGTGTGTTATAAAGTTCACCTTTCAAAACTTTATACTTTAAAGTTCCCAACTCAGCTTTATTTGGTCCCGGAGTCATTTATGCACTGCAATTAGGGACAATTGACATTTATGGACTCTAATTAGGGTTTAGGAACTCTATCCGCTTACGGACTTTTATTAAAAATACGGACTTCGATTGGGCCTCATAATGGGGACCCCTCTTATTCGGGTCACTAAAGTACCAAAAAGAACAAAACGGAAAAAAATTTCAGGTCTTAAAACTCAAATCCACAACGCAAATATTACCGGTCCGCTGCTATTACCGCTATTAACCTATCTATGTACGCATGCAAACCTTTCGCTACGATGACTCTATATGCCGTAAGTTGAATACTCCAAGGTGTTCAAAATAACGCAAACATTAAAATATACCATAAACCTGCATACCCTGTAATCACACATCCGCTTGTTTGAACAATACGTTTGATTTTTCGCAAGCACATCAATTAAATAAAAAGAACAGAAAACAAGCTAAGATTGAACTCCCGAGATAAAGACGCTAGAATGGAAGGCGTTTTCCTTCAGTCGTTCGGCTCGAACAGCGGCGTTGGGACTGTGTCGTCGGAGTGGGCGTTTTGTACGGCACAATTTGCTTTGTTGCTTTCTGTATATTCTATGCAGGTAAGAAAAAACTCCCTTCGGTGTCGCGGAAACGCTAAAGCACCTTAAAACGACTATCTATTCAAAACTGCATGCAGTAAAATACACGGTAAATATCAGGGTACAACCGGAAGTGAAGAATACCGGAGCCAGAGGTCAATGAAACTTGTCGGAGCCGGAGGTGAGGCGAAATTAGGTAGTAAAAATGACGGTTAATTAGTTAATTTTAGCCAATATCTGCAATATGTTGTTACGTTGTTTCGTTTTACGCAGGATGCAATCGGAATTATAAAATACCGGAACCGGAAACTTAAAATACCGGAACCGGAAAATAAAAAATATTTACCGAAAAATTCATTTTAAGCGCTATTTTATCGCTGTTAATGCTGTAAACACACCATTTGGAATGCCAAAATCTTGAAACAAATGCAGTAGGTAGAAACATATGATAAATTATGGAGCCTGGCACAAATTTAAAATTTTGG